>JAWWEO010018849.1:0-20002 GCA_035582975.1 Ormyrus labotus
ACGACTGTGCTCTCCGAATTCTACTATTAATTTTTGCAAAAAATGATCACTTTTGGAGCTAATTTGACTGGACTATCCCTCGCCCCACCTCGCCGTGCCGCGCACACGGCGGCTCTTTTGCATTCGCGCGCGCGCAGCCGAGGCCTTTTCATCCCGGCGGAGGCCTTTCTTTTTCTCGCCCTCGTTCGGGCCGTGCACCGTTAATTCAGCGCATGTAACTCGTTCTCTCTCTCTCTCTCTCTCGTCGTTTAAGCGATGCCGAGCTCGTTTTTTTCGGCGCTGGTTTTTCGGCCGCGGGGGTAGCGGGAGTCGGCTGTAATTTTGGAGAGCGGCGAAGTCGGGGAGGGGGGTGGGCGCGGGGTATTGTTTGCCGATGGGAAATGTAGGTTAGGTCGACGGTTTTAGGCCCCGCGCGTCGGGCTTGATTTTCGACTTAATCTCGCTGGCTGAATTATTTTGGAGCCGCGAGCAGAGGAGGCTTCGCGGGAGGAGCAGGAGAGAGAGAGAGAGAGAGAGAGAGAGCTTAGGATAGTTGCGCGGAGTTTCCAGCTTTTATTGTTGGTCTTGCGAGGATTCGTTTTATTTTGGTTCGTCTATGAGTTTTCGAGAGAGTAAATCTAATATCCGAAGGGTATTTAATTTCATTTTTTTTTTTTTATGAAAAAAGTTTATTTATTAAGATGAGAGTGAAACTGCATTAGAAACTGAAAATTGTACTTCGAAACAGCAATTTTACTGTCGAAAGTAACTTTTAACAGTGAAAATAAAATAAAACGACAACGAATTTTAAAGTTGGATATTTAATTCAGCGTTGAACTGATTAGTAAAACGGCATTCCATATTTACGTGATTATTTGTATGCGGAATAATAGTCGTTCCAAAAAGTTCCAGCTAAAAACAGTGGAAAAAAAAGTTGGGCGGGGGTGGGCTCAAAGTTCGAACGACCAAAGACGGACTAATGAAATCTGCTAATGAGGCCTCGCGAGAGTTTGACCGCCAGGAGAGTATTTTTGCTTCGGCGGCGGGGGGGAGGGGGAGAAGGGCGGGGGATTATCAAGTTGCCGAGCGCGCGCGGAAATTCCTTCATACAAAAGCAAGACATAACCTCCCTGATTTCTCTCAGGGATCAACTTTGCAAATGCAGAGCGGCGCGCGCGGGCGCGCGCATCAAACATTTCTCTTGATTTCGGCTCTGCCCGATACAAAGCGCATACTTAATGCCAAGCGGCCTATATCGATTCTCCGCCTCTCTGTGCCGCTTTGTTCCTTTGTTTCCGACTCTCCCCCGCTGCAGTTGTTTTAATTCTTTTTGCACAGAGAGAGAGAGAGAGAGAGAGAGCTGCATGTACAGCTCTCTCTAGAATTGTACTCTGCGGTCGTAGACTTTTTGCGGGCGAGCTCTGAAAATTTTTTAATGAAATTAGCACAGATGAAATAACTGCGAGCGCGGGATGTTTTGTGCGCCGGAATGAAACGGCTCCTCCAACTTTTCAAGAGGTGGGAATCATTTGACGTTTATGCGATACGAAAGCTCGGGAGTACAATTGAGTTTTATTAGGAAAATGTAGAGCTGCGAATTTAAAGGCACTCGTTTACAATAAAAGATTACTCGAATTAGGGAGGTTTGAGAACTTCGAGCTTTTTTTCGAATTGGGGACGGATAATCCGACGTACATTTACAAAGCGGCATCAAAAATTTTTGTACACTGCATAGTTAAATTAGCGGCTCTTTAAAATTTCAAAAAATAATCCTTTAAAACGCTCCGCTCTTTTCGGTGCTATATTTTTCGTCTCTTACATTTCATCAATTTTTCTCTTTGTCCCTCTTTATCCCCTCTAATTCTCTTCGCCCATATCTCCACTTTCGTACATTTTTTTTTCCTCTCTTTATCTCCTGCGCTTTTTTGCGCGCAGTTATTATGTTTAAATGCGGATATTGAAGTGGCGCGCAAAAAAAGTGATTTTCCGCATGGCGAAGTACGAAATTTTTAAGGCGACCTTCTTTGTCGGTACGTTCATGAGGTTCGTTAGTATTTTTCCCTCTCGTAAAATAAATTTACGAAAAAAGAAACGCTAATTCGTTAAGTTTAAACTGGAAAGGTCAAGTCTATTGTTAATCTTAAGAAGTTCTTTAAATTTTCGCTTAATTTTTACGAATCCGTATAAAGTTGCATTATCCTGAATTCAAAATGCAATTCGTCATTCTCTAGTAAAGTGACAGTATAGAAAAATTCTAAATTTAAACTTCCTCCTTCTTTGAACGGCGCGTAACACTAAAAACTTGGCCGAAAGAGCGCCTTAAATTCTGCAACAAGCTCTTATCACGAAAGCCGCGTTCTAACGCAGCGCGGAGAAGATGAGCGCGGAATCGCGTGCCGGGGGTGAACGCATCGTAATTTTCCGGCGAACACGCGAGACAGCTTTTGTCTCGGGCTCGGGGGGTAATGGTAAAAGTGCGCAATCATCGTTGGACGGAAAAAGGCAAGGATTAGCCGGGGCGCGTTTTTTCCTCTCTCCTCGGCGACGCCGGCAGCGAAGATGCGGCGTCCAATCAGCGTTTTCTGCGGGGACACAAAAGTCGCCCCTTTGTAAGCGCGGATTGTCTTCGCCGCCGTGGAATCGAGCTTTGAGAGTTTAGATTCAGATTGCGGATTATGGGCGAAATGGTTTTTTGAGATCGGACGTAGAAAATTTCTAGGGCTGTTCTTGCGGTCGAGTTCTTTTAATTTCCGGCATCGCGAGGTCTAAGAATGCGGAGGATTTGCTTCGCTCTGCTATCAGGAAAAGTAGTTTACTAGAATTTTTTTTGTCTCTCATCGTTTTATTGTATGAACTATAATTTTTTATCTTTGAAAAAGAAGAGAGAAGTAACCATATTTTGAAAAATATGATGAATTAGAGGAAGAAATTTACTTGATTACTGAAAATATATTTTCTATATTTTACATTTACTACTATGGGGAATGTGCGTGATACAAGAAAATGCTCTTCAATCTCAAGTCTAAATTGAAATAAAGTGCGACCAATATTTCGCTGCACATTCTTCAAAGTGTACTCACAATCCCATCCATAATTTTCTGAAATGCACCTAAAATCCCCTTTCAGATAAAAATCCCGGCGCAAAAAAAGCCGGGAACAAACGATTAAAAAGTAAATCAATCTTCGCTCTCCAAGCGGCAGTGTACTCGCGGTCCGCGGGAGCACTTCCAATGATTGAAAACAGTGCCTCTCTCTCCTCCCGCTCGCCCATTCCATTCTCGCGTTTGCCGCGCACGCGTTTCTATATATCCGCGCGCGCGGGTGAAGAAAAAGCCCGGCGAAAAGAAGTCCTGGAATTCCTCCGAAGAGAAGGACCACTGCTGCGCTCGCTGCTTTTATTTACCCCCTCGTATCCGGCGGGAGGGAGAGAGAGATATATTTTTCTTGCGCCGGAAATCTCTCTTTCTCTGTGTTATCCGCGAGTCGCTCGTCGACAATGGGGAAATTCGCGTTTCAACTTCTGCGCGCTTTGACGGGAATATTCTTGCGAAAAAATTTTGATATTATAACGGCGCCGGGATTCCTTCCCGACTCTTTCCCCTGCTTTTGATCGCGAGGTTATGATATCGAATTGGTTTTTCTTTCGCGTTGCCGCGCGGCTCTCCGCTAAAGTCGCGGGGCTGAGATTGTGTATGCCGACGTGTTCTGTTTCCGGTTTTATGTGCAATTTTGATAAAAGGATACTTCTAGATTGTGTTCTCAGCCTTTTCCTGCAGTATCGAGCAAGATTATTACATGTGCGTTTCTGCGGTTGATCTGTTTCCCTCAAAATATTTTTATATCCACTTGTTTTCGCGAGTTAAAATTGAATAAATAAATTTTCGTTGAAGTTAACAAAAAGGGTTATCGAATTAGAAAAATTATCGTTTAAAAAAAGCGAGACAAAATCTCGGTTTCTATCTCCGTTTCTAAACGTATTCAACCTACTTGATTAAAAATCGATTTATCATAAATGCATACCAAAGCTACCACTTCCAAAATGCCCGAGCGCAGCTGAAGTGCGCGGAAGCCATTATTCACGGCTTAACTAACGATCGATTTCGCGATATTAAAAGAAACAAACCAATTAAAATATTCGCCCGGCGAAATATCTAACAAAAGCAGACGAGAGGCGGGGATCGCGATTAAAGCCGCGCGAACGAAATCGTGTTTTCAGTGCATACACACACACACGCGCGTACACAGCACGCAACAATGGGAAAAGCGGCGGCGGAAAAAAACAAAGCTGATCGAATCGTCTCGCGCAGCGAGATCCGCCGCGGCGAGCCCTCGACGATCGGCCATACCGCTAACGAAGTGCACGGGAACAATGAATCACAAGAGAGACGCTGCCGCGGGACTTTTTCAGTTCACTTATCTCGCTGGAAGGCTCTCTCTCTCTGCTGCGGTGCGCCCCGCGACTTTTTACTTCTGCCTTACGGGCCTTTTCGGAGTTTGGGAAAGGAGCGACATTGTTGGGAACGTTTTTCGGGAGGTTGGTGGTGTTTGTAAGGTGGCGTTTTAAGCATCGGATGTAACTTGGCACGAAAGAAGGAAGATTGTACAAATTCTGTAAACGCATGCATTTTAAACGAAGATATTAATTTTCAGAGAATTTCGGGAAATTACGCGCGGTTGGTGAAAACTTTGAATTGTACTAAGCTATATTTTATATTGATAACGGCAAGGTGACATTGAATGATATACAATTGTTCTTCTTGGCAATGATAATAACGAGCACGTGAATTATTAACATACAAATGGAAACTGGAATGCCTGCATTCGTCTGAGACGCAAAGTTCGATGTACTAAAGTTACCTACGCTCACCTAGAAACGTCAACAAAGTGAATATAAATCAGAGGATGAATTCGGTACGATGAAGTGCACTATATTTTTCAAAGTTATCGTTGAAGAATATTGTACAATATTTAAGCGTTCATCATTAATTTATCACCCGTAATAGGATTAAAGAAAATCAATTCCTCCTGTATAAAAATACGATGAATATTCAATTCCGCAAATGAACAGTTTGAGGTCGAACGTCGCCCGAGAATCAATACATCCTTTCCGCGAAGCTCTCTCTCTCTCTCTCGCCTTAAAAATTTCAGTTCCATAGACGCGCGGCGGCGAGCCGCCGGGTAACAAAGCAGCGGCAATAACCTTTAATTTCGCCTGTTCCTCTTCCGGCGGCGTCCCATTATTTACTCTCAATAGAAAAATACGGAAGTGCATCCAATCGATATAGCCTCCCGACTCGAGACCCCGACAAACAAGGCGCCATTTCTCTTCCTCGACTCCTGGGGAACTTAACGCGGGACAACCGCGAGTGAGAGGGAGAGAGAGTCCGCCTCGAAAAATTACACCGCCATTGTGCCACCCCCGCGAGCACTCGAGAGACTCGAGAAAAATTCACACGTGTATGTATATATATGTGTGTGTGTGTGTATACGTATCGAGCGGAAAAGGAGGGAGAAATCAGCGATTGAATTTTGCCGTCGAGCGAAAATCACTTTGCGATCTTTCGCGGTCTGTGTGCAGCTCGGCGAGCTCCTGGGAAAAGTGAGGCGCGGGATCGAGGAGAATGAGGGGAAGTTGCCTCTCCTGAGGGAAGAATTCCGATGCATTGTGTCGGAGAAATGCTTATTGTTTACGTGCGAAAATTAAAATTTTTCTCGTTTTTTTTCTAGATGAGAGGGAAGGGTTGTTTATGTTTTTTCATCGTCGCGGAGTCTCGGTAAACTGAAAGAAAGCTGAAGTGAAAGGTTGCACAGATTCACCCATTTTCGTATATTTCTACTTTATAATGAACATAATTATTACTTAAATATGTTAATGCACTCAATATGTTAATATTACTTTAATATGCTAATATTTCGTAAATCTATTTTATATTAAACGCAGTTACTTTATTATGTTAATACTTTACGTTTTCGAGATAAACAACAAAATTATAAGCTTTTCTGGAATTTATAAATTTATAAAGAAACAAAATTTGCGATTGAAAATGCGTACGTTTAACATCGCGTCGTTGTTGGAAACTAGTTGTTCTAACTGTTTTATCTCGTTTCCGGTGTAGTTTACTAGTTTAGGAGTGCGGAGAATGTAATTCCCATTAGAATAATAACTCCTTCCTCGATCGTAAATAAATTACAAGTAGTCCCAATGCGAAAGTTCAAACGTGAATCGTTAGCATACCACAATATCGAAAATAGCAATCACCTAAGCGATTACACTCGCCGGCAACCTTAATTTCCGATAAAACATTCATTACGCCTTTATTGCCCCTTTCCAGGAAACGTTTAATACCGAGGCGCAGTTTTAAGCACACCTTTATTCCCCCTTTCATCGAATGCCTTCCCTTACAAATTGATTCTGCCGTTTCTCGTAAATTCCAGCGGAACGCGAATCAAGTTAAACAAAGAATTCGAGATCAGGAAAGTGTGCGAACGGCTGTTTCCCCCATTGACGAATCCATTAACGTTCGTCGTACAATTATCATCACCCCTTTCCCGGGATAAAAACGAGCGTCGTTACGCGCAGGCGTACGAGCCTCGACTCGCCCATAACCCTAAACGGGAATCGTTCGCGCGCGCAGATGCAGCTTTTCTATAGTGATTTTTTTTTTTCTTTTTTTTTGCAACAGTAGAGGGAGTGCTTTTCATTTTTATATTAACGGCGGAATGCAGCTAAATGATTAGGTTTTGGAGATCTTTTTTTAAATTGAAAACACTGTTAATTTAATCATTTTTCTTATAAATGAAGGAAACAAATACATTTATTGCTATTTATAAGCAGCTATATTCCATCTTAATAAAGAATGTAAAAAAAAAGCAGAATAAAGAAAATTTGACAGAAGCATTTAAATTTAATAGCTGATTATTCGAGATTTTATCGGTGCAACTTAAAGAGATTGTATTATATAAATTTTATTTTCATAATTTTATGCATCGTCCGGAACGATCGTTAATTAGATCAGGCGCTATTGTAAATTAACAGCATCCGAGTTACAAAATTCGGGAGATGTTCAATTAGCAGAATTAATGAGAAGCCCGCGTCGTAATTTATGAAAGTTATGACAAATAATTTTCATTGATAACGTGAAAAATGTGCAAATACGTATTTACCTCCATCTTATAATCAACGGTATTCCTAAAATCTACGCAAATATCTTTACCGGATAACATAAATAATTATTTTACAGAAGAAAAATAAAATGATTGAAAAAAGACAAGTAATATTTTCCATTTATTTATTTTGCATCGTAATAATTTGCAATGTCCCAATTGAAAAATTTTACTACAAAAACATCTATTCCCTTTAAGAACAACCAAAATGTCTCAAGATCCACTTGGAGTTGGCTTCGATTCAGACACTTTCGCTCTTGCAACGTTCCAGAATGGCGGTTTATTAGATCTTTATGAGCCGGCTGTTTGCGGAAGAGCGGATGTTCCGTTTGGCTCCCGTTAGATTCGATGGGTTCGCCGATTTCTTCCGGAATGGCGGAAATCACAAAAGGGCGGCGTGAATCGAATGTGTCGAGAAGCGCGTCCACCCATTCAATGTCGACGCTTAACTTTTTTCGAGCGTCGCGTATATTTTTTTTTTCGCTTATTGAAAAGAAGAAAGTAAGTGACCGACTGAAATTTTGTCGCTTTCAAATTTACTGCTTGCCTACATTCAAAATTATAAGTGAGTTTTTTTTTTAAATAAATATAAATAAAGTGTTTGTAATCTTTGAATGGCATTCCCGTTATTTTCAATTAGTAACAATATATTTAATGATAATAAAGTATATATTAAGAATTTGATTTGTATTTTACGTCACATTTTGCAATTGAAATGAGTTTGTTGTTGCGCGTAAACGGTTTACCTCAAACATTGGGCAAAATTACACTTCACGAATAAACAAGAATTTATAACTTAGAACCTTTTAATCATAATTTACCGCGACTTTCTGCAACCAAATATTAGCATTTCATCTGCGAAAAGAATTCTGCCCACCCAATTAACCCGAATGGATCATATTATTTAAAGTTTCACGAGTAAAAATTACTTCCCTCTTCAGAGTACTGAGAAAATGAAGAAACGAGGAAGGCAAATAATACAGATTAGTTTACCTTATTACTTTTTTAATAAGGTATAAAACTTGAAACGTCAAAAATTAATGTGCTTATCTAGAAAAGTAAGGCTTTAATTAAAGAAAAATCTGCTAATGTTCTTTACTTTAGTATAAGGAGGATTCTCTTATACAAATACGTAAAAGTAACTAAGTTTAATTGATTATTATTATTGCAGTAATTAGACAGTAATGGTATAAAATAAAATAAAATTCTGAAACAAAATTTTCTTACATCAAATATACCGAATTCTTCCAAGTTCGTTATACAAGTTCACCCGTCACCTCGCAATTTCGCACCAAATATTTATCCGCCTGGGGAAAGATCTTTAAAAAAAAAAGTCACCAAACCCTCTCCGCGAAGCCCCTAAAAATAAACTTTTCCTTCATTCAAGGCCCGAAACAAAACCGCTCAACAGCTCGCCAAAACGAATCCCGGGCAAAGGTGGCAGCGAGTTCTGAAAAGAAGAAGCCTAACCCCGTCGTCGGCGGCGCGCGACTATCGATCGCCCCGCTTCGTTTTCTCCTTTTCTCAAAACTCGGCGCGGCTGATGCAAAAAAAAAAATAAAAAGGAAAAAAAAACCAAAGCGCCGCACGTTCTGCACACGTGTCGCTCACACGTGCCCGACAAAGCGGATAGGGGTGGGGAAGGGAGGGGGCGGGGGCAACGCGGGCTTATCCGTTAATGAGGCATAATTATTTCACGCGCAAATTTAAAGGAGGAATCGCGCGTGCGTGTGAATTTGCCGAACGCGGGAGTTGCTGGCTTGGAAAAAGGATTTTTTGCCAGAAGCATTTCAAAGCGAACTGCTTTGAAGCAGTTTTGTTGGGTAGGAAACGTATTTTTTTTTTTTTTTTTTTTCGCAAATGTAATCAAAGCTGAGGGTAAGTTAGTTTTGCTTTTTCGATGCGTTATAATAAATCACGTATAAGTATCCAAATGCATTATGATGGATAAAGAGATTAATTTATTCTTATATTCGAAATTGATTGTTCGAACGTTTTCAAAATTAACTACCGTAAAAGTAAGTTCTCAATACTGAGGCATTACAAAGTTCCGCGCAGTTATCGAGTAGCGGATCTAATGCTATTTTAAACCTTTAGTAGCCGACTACTAACTGGAAACTGCTTTCGTATAAAGTTACAACAAGCGACTCGACAACACTCTTCCCGAATCGACGATTCACTTATTTTTTAACGTCCCTCGAAACAATGGACTAACGACTTCATTCATCGCAATAAAGAAATTCATTTTAGGGCGCTATCTGTTGATGTTGCCGGAACTTAGTTCGGATTCCGTTAAAGTTACAAAGTTCACTTTATTAAGCTCTTTACTAAGAGGAGTGATCACGCGAACAAAGCACCATAGTTCCCCTGGTAATCCTACTAAATATCGTTCAAACTTAGTCAGTCTGATTGAAAATGTCCCTCTAATGGTGTACATAAGTAACTCACTCAAAAGAGTTTTAACCGATGAATTAAAGACCTCCTCTTTCGAACTTTAAAATTAAACTGAAACAAAATCCATAAATCGAACCTTTTAAGGCACACGCAAAATTCAAGCCCGACCCAATTTTCAGCTTCCGAAACTAGCGCGAGCCTTCCGGCCGCAATCTGGGTAAATTCCACGAACGGTGGAGCATTAGCATCGGTGAAAAGTAGCATCCAGAGCGGGGAGGCAGGGGGGGGGGGGGTCTCTTCCGGCTCTGGCAATCGACGCGAGACGAGTCCGGCCAGCGGCGTGTAATCAAATAAGCCTCTGGGCGCTCGGCACGCGACGGATGTGCGCGAGCGCAGCGACAATCAGGGCTCGCCGGAGCGAGTCGCTCTCCTCCGCAGCGATGATGTATGAAAGCCATTATCGGCGCGCGCGCCCGCATTATTATCGGGTCCAATTTGCCGCGATGCGCAACGACGAGTGTACCTGCGGCCTTTGAACAGCTGTTTTACGAGTGGCCTTTTGTGCGGGGCGAGCCGCGATTTCGATGACCGCCGGGTAGCTTAGCTTTCGATGGACGCGATTCGCGAAACGCGGACGCGTGATTGATTATTTGGAAGTGCGGGTGGACTTTGAATTAAAGTGGAGGTGATCGCGGTGATTGGGAACGAAAGAATTCCTGAGTTTAACATGAACCTTTTTAAATTTGAAGCATTTATTATTTTAGGTAATTTTGAATTTTAGGACAACGGGTATAAAAGTTGAATGGAGAAGAATCTGTTATGTCAACCTGAATTAATATTTTTGGGGAGTAGTTTAAGCCTTTATGAAGCAACATTTATCAAGAAACTTGTGAGTGTGACCTACAATGTAAATAAAAGCTAAATATTCCTTCTGGACATGCTGGGATTATTAGCCTTAACGAAGTAAAATGCATTCTGAAGGTATTATGATATGTTTCAAGGATTAATCTTTTCCAAAGTGCACGTCACTGATGCGACTATTTTTAAGGTCATTTTTATTTCTTAAATATTTATTAATGTGGTGTGCCGGCTTACCCACTGACTACGTGACATGCAAATACATTTGACGTTAAATATTTTCTCAAAATAACGGTGAGAATTCAAATCAAAATTACTAAAATCATTTCAAAACGTATTAAATCTCATCGAGTGTGTAATTTCTGTATAATGACAATCCAATTCTCACAGACGCAAAAAATATCTCGTTACAACTGATTATGCAATGCCTCTGCTGTTAATGACAGTAACGTCACGATCCGGTGACTCAGTCAAGGTAAAAGAGTTACATGTAAAATACAACGCATACCAAAGCAAAGTCTTCCGAACCATCCTCCTCTCGCACTCAAAAACCACAACAGCCAATAAACCCCATCAACAGGCACTTGTTCACTTCACAGCACTCTAGAAACACAGCACCGCGGCGTCTGACGCTCGATGATAACTCGATCGACGACAAAACGAAATTCTCGCGCCATTTCGTAATTTCCTCGCGAGCGTTTTCCTTTTCCCTCGACGTCACGGCCTGGGACGCGAGATGCGCGGGCGACTTTGACGCGCGCGGCTTCGACACACATTTTTTTTTTTTTTTGCCGGCTGACTCTCCTCGGCAAGTTTTTTTTCGCGCGGATACTTGGATTTGATTGACGAGAGGCGGAATGATGTAAACGCGCGCACCGACTGAACTTCGCTCGTGTCTGCAGGTTTCCGCCGATGCTAATCAGAAACTTGATTATTTGCGAAGGATGGAGGTTTCAGGCTTGGTTTTTTTTTTGTGGAAACTAGTTTTTTTTTTTACGAACTAGGTTTTGCAAGTCCTCGGTGCGTTTTCAATATTGCAATGTCATTAATTCGGATTTAAAATAGATACTCGTTTCCAAAAAATTTATTCGATTTGTTTGCGCATTTATCTTAATATTTTGTAGAATAAACCGAACACCAAGTTACTATCCAAAATGAACATTTAAAAACTCGTTTCACTTAAAAACCGACACAAGCACAAACAAAAGAACATCCGCGCACGATCGTCCGTCTCCTTCGGTAAACTTTTCAAACAACCCACGCACCTCAAAGTGCCGCCTCAAAGAACTCCGTCCAACGAAACTCGACTCTTCGATGCCGCAGTCGAGCCGGGACTTTCGCAAGTCCGCAAAAGCGACCCGACGGTGCCGACCTGCCGCGACACTCTGGGGCTGCCTGCCTCTCTCTCTCTCTGTCTGAAAAACGCAGCATCGTCGTCGTCGCCGTCGTCGGGAAGGGAGAAGCATAAAGAGCGCCGGTTCCAGCGTCGGTAGAGAGAGAGAGAGAGAGACAGAGAGAAAGGATAATTGTGGGTGCGTCCGCAGGAGGGAGGAAAGCACGTGTTCGGGCTCGCAAAAAAAAAAAAAAAAAAAAAAAAAAAATGGAACGCGGGGTAAAAATTAAATACGCGCATTTAACGAGGATTCGCCGTAGTTACGGGGCGCACAAAGCCGCTCTGCATGTTTTATTATAGTTACGCGTGTATGCAAAAGTCGGAGCAGAAGCAAAGAGAGCAAGGGTTGCGTATTACAAAACGCGAAGCCGTTTTTTTTTTTTTTTTGCCTGGAAGGAAGGAAGGGAGAGAAAAAAGGAGGGAGAGAGAGAGAGGTGGTGAATATATTTGAGGGTGCGGGAAGAGGCCTCGGATTCGTGGTTAAAGATTTTATTTTTCGGGCGCACAATTGCTTGTTAAGGGGGTGGATGTTATTAGGGCGGTGCTGCGGAGCGGAAAAAGTACGGGTCGACGAAGAAGGGGCTCTTGAAGACGCCGACGACTTTACGCTTATTTACAATGCGCTGATTTGTGAAAACGGGACGTTCGCGGAAGTCAAAGGAGGCGCTGTTTAAAGTAAAAATAGTGATAAAACAATTTCGCGGAGGGACATTTTGAATGTATATTTTAACTTTGAATGTAATGCAACTGTCAAATCATTAATCACAAACTAATATTGAATGTAAATAAATCATTTTAATAACTAACTAGACTAGCGTTACTATAATTAAAAACTGAACTTAATTATTTGTAGTAGAATATTGTTGAATAAAAAATAAGTATCACGAAAAAGAATCGAAGTCAAAAATTTTAATGAACTGTTCGTTTCTGGTTACTAATTCGCGAATGCAAATTAAGCGTCGGGAATACATGAATTAATTACGTTAGGTAACGATTTTAATTAATCACTTGAAAAAGTAATATATTCATTTAATTGACACAACGCGTCGAGAGTGCAGAAGAGAGACAGAGAGAGTCGGTTTGAATTTATTTTTCGAAGAGTTTTTATTCCCGCTACCTGACCAATTCTGTCAACGAGCACTGAATCAATAATGAAAAACAACAGGTTAATCTCGAGGGAGCAATTACAGTCTCTCTATGCAAATATCAACGACTCTCATTTTGAAACACCGACAATCGGCGCACGCACCGTTTTCGGCCGGGCTTTCGTACTTGACTTTTAAAAGACTTGCCATCGAATTTTTTAACGCGCGCACACGAGTGCTTGAAACGTTCATTTGTTTACATCTCTAAAGTGCACAATTCGATTGTTACTCGCTTCTAAATAAAGATAGAGATTTGTCGTTTCGAATATAAAATATTATCAACAAGAATATGGTAATTTTTTTTTTTTCATTGACATTGTTTTTTTCCAGGAAACATTGTGCAACTTATAATTATCTTTGTGTTACGATTTCTTTACGGAAATTTTAAAACGGATTTCCTGTATTTTTGCCATTCATAAGCTATAATTTAAAAATCTTTAAAAAAAAATTTTTAACTTGTGTATGAATTTAAAACACTAGATAAATAAAAACTACATAGATAAAAAGATTATCCCACCACTGTTAACCAAACCTTTAAAATTCGTTCCAGGAATGTATAATCCTCGAGCAAAAAAAAAAACAAACGGCTGAGAACCAACAAACGTGCTTCAGCATCTTCAAAAAAAAACAGCGAAAAAGTATATAAATACGAGAACAACAGTGAGGCGAACAAGATAAAGAAAGAGACGGAGGAGAAAAAGCCCGAGAAGATAGAAAGATCAGAGAGGCGTAGCGTGAAAAAAGGAAAGATCTGCCTTAGCACAATGCAGTGGCGCCGCAAAAGAAGGGAGAGGCCCGACAAGGGAAAAAAAAAATAATAATTTCGCAGACACTTGCGGCAGCGGCCGCTTTTTCGTTTTCAGCTACTTTTCAAGGCAAGTTTGAGCGCGCCGCGCTTTTTTTCGCCGGGAAGCAGAGATGGTTTGGCCGGAGATAATGAGGATGCGTAAAATTTGTTTATTATCTGCATTATTCGAGCTTGCCTTGCGTGAAATTTTGAATTGAAAAGAGTTGGGGGGCGAAGGAGGATGCTTTGCCGCGCAGTTATTTTTTTTTACGTAGCTTTAAAACATCATCGTTGCGCGGAGAAAAATTGTTAGTTAAAATTTACTTCAATATTAAATAATCTACTTGTTGCGCTGAGCGAATTTCATCTGCTTATCTTCTTTAACTTTTTCGGTAAATTTTTCCAGATTCTTTTCCACGTATGACCTATTTTTTTTTTTTTTTTTTGAAAGATTTAAAATAAACCGTAAATTTCTAGAATCTGGAAAACAATACCGCACCTGAATAGATTTGAAAATCAAACTACCACTAGATTAAGTAGAAAAGCAGCAAATGTACATCGAAAGGATTATTAACAACAGCCGCCGGCTTGCGCAACTAACTCTTCGCTCGGCATTATGCAACTCCGCTCTACGGGCGCAATAACCGTCATTAATTCGAGGGCTCCTCGCACTTTTTTCATTAGCGCGTTATGGCCTACCGGTGACACGGATATGCAGAGTTACACAATAACCCGAACGGATCTCTTTTTTCTTTTTTTTTTTCGAGCGCAAACGAAACGGTCTTTTTCATTTCGAAAATTGGGGAGAGAGAGAGCGATCGGCGGGAGGGGAGAGCGCGGTAATTAATGGATGCAGCTAATTTACGCATCGGTACGACGCGGAGTAATTAAAACGGTGGTTTGTATTTAGCGAGCACTGATGGATGCATATCGACGCTCGCTGCGGCCTTCGAATCCGCGGCACGGTGACGAGTGAAGGCTCGCGTGCAAAGATTATCGGCTTTTATTTCGTTCGATCAACCGAATTAGCATCCTAATTTACTATCTAGTGTGCTTGTTTTTCTTGTTTTGAAGAAAGGCTGGATTGTAATTGGGTGTTTTCTGTACTTATATTATTTTATTTTGTTAAAGGCTAAATTGAAATTTTAAATGGATTTTTATTAATTGAAATTAATAAAATTCTTATTTTATTAATATTGCACCACTTTGAAAATAATTTAAATGCTTTAGCAAAAAGCAAAATCCGAGATATTTTAATAATATGTAAAAAATTGTGTCAAACTTGCATTCAAGCAATATCGCGTCCATAATTCAAAATTTTTTAAAAAGTATACGTTACTTTTTCATTCGATTTTGCATTCGAAAATGTGGAGGGATGCGCCACTTTTGTCGAATTCGCGAAATTGCTTCGCCGGGAGGAATTGTCACTCCTGAAAAATAGTTGGACTACACAAAGCGCTCCGCGAATTGTGTTCGGCCTATTGTTGATTTTATTCTTGATTCGATTCGATCGGCATCGGGAATTCGCGATTGTTAACTAAACGCCGCGGCCGCGGAACACAAAAACTCGTTCTGTTTATCTTTCCAAATCCGCGGGAGGGAAGAGAGTTAAAATTACGGGTTTACCGGGGTGAAATGTGTGTCAGGCTTTGACGCGAGTCAAAATTAAGAGGGAAATGGAACTCTCGATTCCGCTGAACAGCTGTCATTTAAAGTGGAAGATGGGTAAGCCTTTGTCAGAGGAAATCTTAATTGAATCGGAAATTAAAATTTTTATTTTAAAGAATAATTCGAAATAATTATTTCAAATATTTAAGGAACGATTTAAAATTATATGTAAGTTGTTATTTGATTGTTTATAATTTTATAAATTGAACGTTTCTGCAAAGAATTATTAGTAACAAAATCTATTAAATGTTGAAACATAATTAAGGTGTTTTTGAGGTCCGCAAAAAAGGAATGTGAAATTGTTAATAAATTACGAGACTCACCCACAGGATTTCAATTTATGTATATCTTACTGGTAATAAAGACTTACCTATAAAAAAGAATTTGTATTATTAGTTATTGTTATTGTATAAAAAATCAATAATAATAAATATATATGTATAGAAAATATTTGTATTATATTCATCAAGATAGATTTTAATATTGTAAACGAATTCTGTCAAATGTTTCAAATTTTTCGCTAAAAATCTCAATCCCTCCGAGCTCCCTATGAACTTTTATCGAAAAAGTCACCTAGAAAAAGGCCGTCCGAATTTGTTCCACCAAAAATTCGGACACGCGTTTGCCTAACAAAATCCAATTCTGCATTCTCTAAAAAAAAATCGAAACCAGCTCCAGAAGCACGAATATATAAAAAATCGGCGCCGAAACCGAATTGCGCAATGCGCAGGCAAAGATTATTTAGCGCGGCGCGGGCAGAGAATTATTTTTCGTTCAAAAGCAATTATCGCCTCGAGAAGAAAGAGCAGAGAGGAAGAAGCCGCGATACGGAGGATTGTTTTCACTTAGCGCGCTCCACTGGCCGGCTTTTTTTTCTCTCTCTGCCCGCTCGAGCCGAGAATTAACGAGCTCTTACCCCTACTTTTTTCGATTTCGCTTCCTTTCGCTTTTGACGACAATCGATAATTGCGCCACCTCGACGGGGGACTTTAAGGAAGGCTCGCTGACTTGATTGCGACGCCGAGTTTTGATTGCTCCGTCGATTGTTGTTTCCGAGTGAAATCTGCATTTTTGTACTGGAGTCTGAGATTTATTTTAGCGCGCGAAAATTGTTTTGTTTATCGCAAAAACCATTTTTATATTTTTAATTTATGTAATAATTTATGTAATTAATTAAAAATTTGAATTTATTTTGAAATTTTAAATGCTCGTTTTTTTTCCATCAATAAAGTAATTCTTACTGCATATTTCTTTACTTTGAATGAAAAAACTTTTATTTTCAATGTCACCCAAGGTGAAAAAACTAAAGCGCGCCCGTACAATATTTCTTTTCCTCCCGAAAACCTTAAAACAACTGTCTTAAAGGTTACCTCCTTTTGAAATAAACGCGCGGAGCCCACAAAAGCGTCGCGGAACAAACCCAGAAACGGAGGCAAAAAAAACGCCGCGTATATAAATAACTGTTTCAACGAACCTTCCAGAATCCACCTCAGCCGCGGTTTAAAATCCTGTCTCGCTGAATGTTAGTCAGTTAGTAGACACAAAGGCAAGCCGGAGAAAGGATGTTTTCGCCGATTAAAAAGAAGGAGAGAGAAGCCGTTTTCTTTGTGACACTTTTTCGCGCACCGCCGCTTTTGAACCGACCGCTCTCGGCGCATCCTCGAAAAGTTGGTCCTTCCGCGCGGCGCCGCACTCCCCCTTCCTTCCTTCCTTCCTTCCGAGCGACGAATCGAAAACTAGTCGAGTCAGTACTTGGCTCTCCTCCGAGCACTTTCCGAATTTTCGCTAACGCGAATATCAATGCGTAAAAGGGCCTTTACTGCTCGCCAGCTTCTTTCTCATTTTTGTTCGTGAAAAAAGAAAAATGGGTGTAAAAGGCTTGTATCTTTTATCCTTAATTGCAGGGTTCGAAGGTCTACGATTCGTATTCGATTTCGAATTGATTCCAAGCTTCCAGAATAAATTATTTTTTCAAGAAAGAAGACCGAGTGTCAACTGCCAGTACTCGGCGCGAAGGCGTTCAAATGGAAATCAATCAATACAAAACTTTAACCCCTTCCAGTATCTCCGGCCCGGTGATTTTCAGCCGGTGGACTTTAAGTCTTAATTGTCAAGGAAGTTCCGCGTCCACGAATAACGAACCATTCGAAATTCATGAAACGGAAAAAAAAGAGAAGGAAGAAGTGCAGCAGCGGCAGGAGAAACTATCGAATTTACGAAGCGCCTCTTCCCTCCCCCCTCGGCACCCCTCTTGGGGGCGAAGTTTCGCCGAAGAAGAAGGAGGGAAAAGAGAGTCAACGATCTTGGCCGGGCACGCAGTCCGAACCGGGGTTAATTACAATAGATGAATATTCAACGGCGGCGAGAGCGGAGCGCTTCGCCAGATTTCCGATGCTTTTTGCCGTTTCTTTTTCCCGGCGCCGTCGTCTCTCTCTTTCCCTCCAGCGCCTCGTTTTCGCTAAATGTATAACTCTTTCGCGTCTCCGTACCTCCTCAATTTACTCGGAGTGCAACCTTAGCCCGCCGCCTTCTTTCCCTCCGAGTCTCCTTTTCACTTTTGTTCGCTATTTTCTCCCGCGGATCCTTCCGCTCTCTTATCTCTCTTCCGCAGATTTTATTTTTTTTTTATTTACTTTGCTTTTTCTCCGTAATCTTTTCTCGATTGATATCAGCGAAAATTGCATCGACACTTATTTTATTTACATGATTGCTGAAATCGTTTTTCAATTTTTACTCGATAACCTCCGATTGTTTATAAAGGGTTCGCGCTACAATTAATAAACGCGTAAAGTACTTAATGAAACACTTTTTTTCACAATATGCAATTGTGAGCACGCAATTATAGTTTTGCATTATAAATAAACTTTTATTTAGAGTGCACTTAATAAATCGAGATATATCGCTGAACTGTTTTGAAGACACATTAAAAGTTTTATTCGCACGCGAAAGTTTGATAAAATTTTAACGAAACTTCCAGCGGGCTACGCTACTTTTTACTTAACAATAACAATAGCATTATTAAACGCATAAGCGCGCAGTACAGAATTAGTTCTGTTCGTGCATAAAAGACTGCCCTCGCAAAGGAGTACAAGAGCGGTCATTCAAAAAAGCGAAAAAGCCCGCGAATTCGCAGAGAAATTTTTTCCGCCCCAGTCGGTCCTCGTAGCCCACATTCATTTTTTTCCCGGCTCTCCTTCCCTCTCCGTCTCTCTCTCTCTCATTCGGACTCTCATCGTCCCGATTCTTTTTCCCGCAGACAGGCGTATACGTGGCTCTCGCTAAGGGCTCCGAAGAGCGAAAGAGAAAAAGGGAGCGGCTTTCGCTCGAGCGCGAGAAAGTTCGCCTTAATTAATTCTACAAAAGTGGAATCTTCGTTAACGCCAGTTTACGCTAATTAGGACAAATTAAGGGATTTCTCTCAGACCGCTATTCATCTTTTTTTCTCTCTCCCTCTCTTTCTCTCTCTTTCTCCTTCCCGCTCCCGTGTGCTTTTCTTCCTCCACGGAGTGCGAGAGAGAGCCGTGTTTTCTCCTTCTGCTTTCCGGGGGTGCCGAAATCGAATTAAGGGCTGTATTAGGAGGCAACGGCAGAGCAGGAGTGGGTATTTTATGAAAAATGCAACAGGTTTACCGAGTACTTGTGGAATTGGCATCCCTAAGTGCTCGCCGACACTTTATATACATAAATATGCGATTTTACGATACGAATCGCGCAAGGGAGTCTAGCTACGTGGGAGTATATAGACATAAATAAAGGCTCGAATTTTGCGTTCCAACAGACCAATGTCTCATTAAGGAAGTTATTTGCACCAATTAGACGGCCGGCCGACAAAATCGCGTTAAATATCGTCAAACGCCATTCAGAACTGTCGGTAACAACCGCGAAACCGTATAGCCGGTCGGGTCGGGCACGGCGAAGCGGCTAATCGAGTAAGCCCGAAAATGCAAGGCGAGACGCAGCTGTCGAGAGTCGCTGGAAAAGCGCCCTCCGGATTTCCGGAGCAAGGCAACAGCAGCGGCAGCAGCGGCAGCAGCGTCAGAAGGGGGCCTCTGCTTCCGCGCTGCTCGTCCCGGCGAAGCTGCCGCAGCGACCGAACGATTGAAGCGAAATTGCGTTTATTTGGATTCCAAGTGCCCGGTGAATCGTCAAACGCGCGAGTTCGGAATTCAAACACAGAACGCGCGCGAGAGAGCGAGATGGAGAGAGAGAGAGAGAGCTTCCGCCGGCTGGCTTATGTACGCGCAACTACTGCCGCGGCATAGCCCCGGTATTTGAGTTGTAACGCGAGGGAAGCCGAGCGCTCGCATTCCCTCTGTGTCTGGCTCTCTCTCTCTCTCTCTCGCTCGCTTCTTCGGGGGAGGGAAGGTCCGCACCGTAAACACTCCGAGAATGTTAAATCTCGGCGATAGAGTATTCCTAGTTTGTAGACCAATCTGTCTGTCTCGGAGGCTTCATTCGAGACTATCGGCGGGGTAGCCGATGTACTCTCCTACGGTGGCTGCTTTTTTACTTTATGACGTCTCGGAGCTTTAAATGCTGTAACGGTCTCGCAAGTGCCCGCGCTCTTGTTTTGAATAGAAGGCTCGAAGGTAGAGGGCCATGCTAATTAATACC
>JAWWEO010018850.1:0-19984 GCA_035582975.1 Ormyrus labotus
TCTGCTGGCTGCCTCCGAGTCTTTTAAATTTGAAGTATATTTTGTGACGTGCCAAAGCACAACGTCACACAATTAAATGTCTAGAATTCAATCTGCCATCGTTGTAGGAACCACATTAGAAGATGTCTTATCTGTCACTTACAAGGGGAGTATCAACTCACCGGATTATGGATCTTGGTAAAATTGCAGATCATTCCTTAGCCAAAAAAAGAAGACACGTCTCAATGTTTATTTCAATGAGCCTTGGTAACAAAATTATGAACTTTTTTTAAAAATTCTAGGGAAAATTGGAGTTTAAAAAATTAAAATATCTCCGTAACTAAAATTGTTAGAACGAGAGAAAGTACGAAAAGGAGCTTTAATTTGCGAGTATTTAGATTAAAAATATACATTCGTTCCAAAGTTATCCTACTTTAAACAATGTCTTTAAAATATCCACAAAAATCAACTGGAACTAACGCTTTACAAATATGCGTTAGTTTCTAGTATTACTTTAACTATGCATAACTTTAAAATAAATGAATATGTTTTAATCTAATTACTCTCAAATTGAAGGTCTTGCTGCATACATGCTTTTAAATGTTTGTTACACTGTCAAAGAGCGCGGTCGCGCTCCGAAGGCAAGTATGGGAAAAAAGCCCGAGGAGAGGACCGCGCTACTATATTCTGTGATATTTTGGTTAGTGATATTTTCAAATATTTACCGCGTTGATAAATAGCTTTTATATTAATCATAACTAGGTTAGATAGAAAGCTATTTCGTTATACCACGTTTCAAAAAAAGTTTTATGTAAAATAATGTTCTTAAATTAAAGATTCTGAGACACAAAAAATGTTTTGGTCGTTTTCCGATTCAATTTAGTTCTTCATTTTCGATTCAGACTTCCGGTTCTTCCGACTTTCGGTAAAAACTAACTAAAGATCTAAAGAGAAAGAGAGAGAGGTCCGAAAAGTGAGGGTAACGGGATAAGATTGACAGATAATAATGTTTGCGGGTCCACAGCTTCCCAAAAGCACCTGGATTATTCGAATAGCAATTAATACGATCGATGTATGCTTGTATTTCTCCTACCTAGCTCCGTCACGGGCATGAATTTAAATTTGAAATGTTGATAAAAAGTAAATTCGAGATCGAGACCGGCCGGATGCAATTCGCGACGACGCGGTGGCAATTTTTGAAGAATTTTTTCAAAGAAAGATTTGAAATTTGAAATACAAAGTTGAAATTTATTAATTTTTAATACAATTAATCTATTTACATTTTGTGGGCATTGCTTTGCTTAATTATTAGTATATCTATTATAATAATCTCATTCATTTTCAGAAATATATTATTTGCTTCAGTGCAGGTATTCATCCCTCCATAATATCGAAAGTAATAATGGAATTCAGTGTGCATATTAAATTTCATATTTCCATGCAAAAAAAGCACATCATAATCTTAAATGTGATACAATGAAGGCATTGAAATGATTTGAAGGACTTTTTTTTCTCAGCAGTCATATGAAGAATATTGTTATGACTTTAATGCTTTATACATCTTACTTTGAATACCAGTGAGCAATAACAAAAATGAATAAATACAGTCCAAGGTTATAAACATATTACATCTTATGTGTCTATGTATTCCGTACATGTGCGTGATTTCGATTATCTGCAAGATATGTACTGGCTCTCGAATTAATAATAATACCGCTTTCGATTTTTTTCACTACCCACAAATTTAATTTTTCAACTTAATCTTTTTATTTGACAAATATAAAGTTTTTTTGATTGCACTGATACTGCTGCTTGATAATAATAAAAATACTTTTCAATAGAATAATAATTCTTACTTTTGAAAACCACCCCTTACGTCTAGTAGTTTAATATAGTCTAATTTATAAAATACCGCCGGTGCTACAAGGAAGAAAAATTGTTTGTGTTTAGAACTTTTTATAAGACCCGTATTTTCACTGTACTTTCTATTACTTTAATATACAATAATGTGGTAATAAACTATTATGCTAGAAATATATAAGTTTTGAGAATCTTACGTCAAGAGTTCCAAAGTAAACGATTTAAAAATAATAGTAGTCTTATTTACCTAAAATATATAATACAAGTCTGATAACTTTAAGAAAGAAAGATATAATAAAAATCAGTTTGATAGGCTATATTGTATTAAAAATGTTACCTTAATTGATCAGGTAATTATTTTAGTATACCTAGTATAAATAGTTATAAATAAAATATAAAAAAATGTTCATTTTTATCAGTTTAAACATACATTTGTATTTTAACAATTTTACTACGATACAATAAAAAATAAGATTCATCTGTACTTTTATTTCACTACGATTCTTTAAAAACTGTGAAATCTTGATGACTTTCTACGAAAGTATAGAAAATAAGGCAAATATGGTTAATTTTTTTGGTAATCTTATCTTATCTTAGAAGTACATATATCAAAAGTATAATTTAAAAAAAAAACATTTATAATTCCTTATCACATCAAAAATCAGCTTTTCAATATGAACTCTATATATTAATTGTATATAAATAATAAAAAGTACTGAGATCAATTTATAAATAGTCAAGTATATAAATATCAATTCGTGTACATTTTGACATTGCTACTTTTTATCACGTACGATATTTTACATTTAACAATCAATTTCTATAAAAAAACCGCTACCAATTCATTGGCACTTAGTTTCCTCCTAACTTATTTATCATTCCATTATTATCTCCGAAATTCATTTTAGAATTTAATAAACAGCAAACAAAATTTAAATAAAACTTTTGTTATTGGAATATTTCAAATTCTAAAAAACAGAATTTTTGAAATTCCTTGCGCAAAGTTCGATTTCGCGCTAGCTTGAATAAAAATCATGCACTAAATCAATCTTTGTATAAGTCGTATCAAAAAATAATGTTTAATACAAGAGTATAAAGGTGATTTTAACCTGGTGTTACCTTTTCACAATATCTTCGTTTTGAAAAAAATTAAATAAAAATTTCAAGTAAATTGAGTTTTCTGTAACTATTATTAGTCAAAGAAAAATAATTTTTTTTATTTTATTTAAACTAAATAAAAATCCTAAAAATGCTAAAACTAATGTAAAAAGTCATAATATAATAATAATAATAATAATAACAATATGACAATACTATGTCATATATATAATCGCAATACCATGTATAATTTAAAATCGTTATAAAACAAAAACTAGTAGATGAACTTAAAAAATTCTTTTTAATTTTGAAAGTTTAGTTAAAGACGAAAAAAATAAGTGATCGATCATTGAATGAGATCGATTATTCATTAAGATACTATTCAAAACATTGAAACAAAATAAATAAAACTTTACTATCTTTTGAACTAATACGTTTCATTAGCAGAAAAGCTATACAGCTCTGAACATGTAAAAGATCTACCTTTTCTCAAAATTTAAAGTAATTTAAAGCTTTTTTACTCACGTCATCGTTCAACATAGAAAACTCATTTTTTTTCAGTTTTCAGCTTTTTATTCAAAAACTAATTGACAAGCTGGCTTAAAATTTTTGCAGATTATAGCTCTACAGATTCTTAATTACCAAAAATTTTTCAGAGCAGTTGATAATTTAATTTAAGAATTATAAGCTTTTTAAAAAAAAAACGTTTTTATTAAAAACAAAAGAACCGTAAGAGCTAAGGTAACTTTTTTCTCTAAAATTATAGGTATTTTTATGCTCTTTAAAATGGTTTTTGTTCGATTCAAATATCTCGATCCTATCATTAAAAAAAAATAAAATTAAATTTTTCAAAAATCGAAAATTTTCAATAAAACAAAAACAAATAACCTAAACAAAAAAAGATTTTTTTTACCGACATCAAGAAAAAAAAGAGCCGTGACAAAGACATATACATACATCCACTGTGGACAGCCTGAAAACTCCCATATGGCGCGTCCTCGGGTGGCGGATAGAGGAACGCTCTGTAGACGTGAGGAACACGCCTATGGGGTAGAAGGGAAATAAAATACCCTCCGCGGACCAACAGATAAACTACTACTACTTCCCTACTTCCACATGTCCTATCCTAGAAGCCTCCCCTTCCCCGATGCTCCCCTGTTACAGCACACTGGGAGGGCCCGAATTCTCTGGCAGTATTTTCCGCTGTCAGTGTCTGAAAGGCTGATGTGAGCCTGCTCTGCCGAGGTGGCCGGGGAAGAGAAGCCAGCCACTTCGGGCCCTAATCAGGAAGTGTGTACTGAGCACAGAGATCGGAATCTGTGCCGTCTCGGGCGAGCACCAGTCCGTTCGTAAGCTGGTTCACGCACATATGTCCGTGATTGATCGGGACTGGTTAAGCAAAGGCGAGGCCCCACGTACTGGGGATAGGTAGATGTATCCACACGTGGAAACACCTGACCGAAGGGTATACCCGTTCCATGCTATTTCCGCCCGCTCCTTTACGCACGATGCGCTGGTAATTGTAAGAAGTATGGTCGTATTAAATGGGAAAGAAAGTGAGAGTAGAGAAGCTGGAAATCCCACACCAGAAGAATTAAACAGAAAGAAGACAAAAAAAGCACAAGAGATGGAACGAGTTAAAAAGCTGATCACTGAGCTCTATGAATTCGTTCAACCAAAGCAGAACGTGCACAAGGAGATAAAGAGAAAGGTGACCGCCATTCGTACTGCGTTCAATCGACAGAGGAAAGAGGCACAAAGAAGTATTGGCTTGTGATAACACTAGACATAAAGAATGTCTTTAATTCAGCTAAATGGGGCCATATTATGGAGACTCTTACCAAGATGAATGTACCGGAGTACCTATGGAAGATAGTGGAAAGCTACTTTGAAGACAGGATCCTTAAGTATGACACTGATGATGGTCCGCAGGAGTACAAAGTCACTGGTGGTGCCGCGCAGGGTTCAGTACTAGACCCTCTACTCTGGAATGTCATGTACGACGGACTACTGAAGTTGGAGTTGCCGAAAGAGGCAGAACTAGTTGCATTCGCGGATGATGTGGCCCTAGTAATCGTAGCGAAATATCTGAAGGAAATCAATTACATCTTTGATATAACTTTCGGAAGAGTACGTCAGTGGATGGAGGCGGTTAACCTAAGGTTGGCAGAGCATAAGACGGAGGCAGTACTGATCACCAGTAGAAGAAAAGTGGAAACTATCACACTGCGAGTCGGCAACTATGAGTTCCCGTCCCAACCATCTCTCCGGTACCTGGGAGTGATAATAGATGCCAGGCTCAACTTCAAGCAGCGCACGGTGCACGCCGAAACTAAAGCGTCAAATGTTAGGACCATCCTGTCTCGGCTAATGCCCAACGTTGGAGGTCCGAAACAAAAGAGAAGAGCGCTGCTAACATCTACGATTACATCAGCGCTCACGTACGGCATTGCCATTTGGGCAGATGCACTCAAGACAAAGCAATATAGACGGAAGGTGGCATCAGTCTGCAGACTAAGCGCCCTACGCGTTGCCAGCACTTACCGCACGGTATCTGAGAATGCCATCTGTGTCAGGGATGCTACCTATAGAAGTACTAGCAGAAGAGAGAAGAGCATTATACAGTCAGAAAGGATTCACCACGCTGAGTGCAACGGAAATAAGAAGAAATGAGAGAGCCAACAGCATATGTCGGTGGCAACTGCTATGGGACTCGTCTAATAGCGGAAGATGGACACATCGATTGATCCCGCAGGTTGACACGTGGCTCAACCGCCCACATGGAAAGGTAAATTTCTACCTGACCCAGATGCTTTCAAGTCACGGATGCTTTCGGGCGTATCTAACAAGTAGAGTGGCCAGAACAGCCATCATCTAGGAGGGTCCAGATGACAGGACAACGGGACCATCGCAAAGTAATGCCTAACAGCGGTTTCCGGGGTGGCTCAGCTATAGACAAAAGGGTTTTGGTGAGTAAGAATCTCTCTATCAGGAAGTGCGGTCCCTTCCTGGTGTCTGTTGGCGGCAGGAATCATCAGCCGGCCGGCGCGGTCTGTCTATGATCGCGTCGGTTGATGAAGATTTCCCATACTCCCCCGTAAAAAGAAACACATACATCCATATACAGCCATTTTTCAAAAACCTTTTATTCTTGTTCTTGACACCTTAAAATATAATTATAACAGGTTTTTCGAACAACTACTATCACGAAAATTACTATCACAAAGCTTCCTCTAGGAGTAAGCAATACTTCAATATATTGTTTTGAAAAATAAATAATTTAATTTAATATAAAACAATAAAATTTGAAAAAATGAATACTTATAAAAATTAATATTTACAGCCATCATTCTTTTTTAATCGCAAAGAATTTTATACTGTGTTATTATTAACATAAACGTAAAACATGAAAATCTTATTTTCAAAAATCGAATAATCGAGGTTGAAAACATTAATTTAAAAACTATATATTATTTTTTTGCTTCACATCGTAAAGAAAAAATAAAGAATATAGACTTTGGTTCATCCAAAATAAATAAAGTAGTTTCTGAGCTAGATATAAATTTCTTTTTGCACGTCCTTTTTTTGACTATTACAAAAGTTCTTCGACATGGATACAAAAATATATATTAATCAGAAATAGACATTCATCTTACCTTAGGTTTTCGCATTTATTTTTATATAGAATTGGATGAAATGAGTTGTTTAAAGTTCGATAACTTTTAATTAATTGTTTGAAGAACATTGCTTAGAAATTTCACATAGTTTAAAACTCCAGTTATTATAAATTTAAACAACATTTGTTGAATATTGTTTAATACTTTCTGCTTCTAGGTGATCATGTACGGTAACTGAGACACTTTATTCTAAAGTAGGAAAGCCTCGAATCACTTTCAAATCTATACAAGAAATTGTACCTTGTTGAGCGTAAGTAGCTCTATATATTCCCTGTGAAATGTACCACTTAAGCAATTAGGCATGTATAATAGACACGCTGAATGCAGTGTATTACAATGTGAAGTAACAGCGCAGTCCAAGTACAAGTTTTGCGATGAGACGTACATCTTATACTGCTTTTTTAGTGTCCTATTTAATTATTAATAAACCTTAACACATTTTTACCAATTAGAAAAAATATAATTTCCAAATATCATTTTTGATGTAGAAAATGTTAGAATAAATAGTTTTATAAATAGAAAAAGTTTATTGTGTTTTATAACATAGATAATAATATTTATAAAACAATGGATGTTTTACCATATCAATTTCGTGCTTGTCAACTGGGCGGTATTTGGTATCAGAATGATAAATATTTGATTCCGAAAATGTTCTACCGACTCTTTATATTATTTGTAATATTTCAATTTACCTTAAGTGAAGTCATTTATTTGTTCACGTTACACGGCAGTGTTAAAGAAATTGCAGAAGGCCTTTTCTTAACGCTAACTTATATGTCATTGTGCTTTAAAATTCTAAACTTTTTGGCGAGGCGAGAAGAAATGGTAAATTTATTGAATGATTTTCGATCGTCGCTTTGTCAAACGAAAAATATCAAAGAAAAAGAAATACTTAATAAACATTTAAATCTCGCATCAAATGTATTTTTGTTCTTTATGTGCATGTCACAATCAACAGGTTTGACAATGTTGTCGGCTGTGCCAATATTCGCTTTGAAAAATAATGAATTACATCTTCCTATTGATACGTATCAACCATATTCTATAAACAATACTGCTGGCTTTTGTGTAGCATATTTATTTCAGATTTTACCTATAATTTATGGAATTTTGTTAAACGTGTCAATGGATACTATGGTATGTGGATTTTTGATAATGATAACAGGACAGTTGGAAATTAATTCTTATCGACTAATACATTCCACAACATTATTAAATAACTGCATAAAACATCAGACGTTGATTAATGCTATGATTTTAAAAATTCAACATTTCTTTATTCATGTGATTATTATACTTTTCATTTTTAGTTTTATTATACTATGCACTAGTATTTTTCAAATATCGCAGGTATCTCATTTATTTTATCATTAACCGTTAAAAATACACTTTATTTAACCGCATTTTAATCTCTTTATCACATTAACATTTGATTATTTTTTTTTTTTTAGCAAAAAGTAGCAAGTTTTGAGTTCATATTTTTTAGCATGTATATAATGTGTATGTTGTTTCAAGTATTTTTATACTGTTGGTTCGGAAACGAGTTAGAATTAAAGGTAAAGAACAACACAGTAAATTACATGCATAGTTGAAAACTTTATTTATTTTCAGAGTAAAGCTGTAGCAGAAGTTCTCTACTTTTCTCAATGGTTAGATTTTTCTGAACAAGATAGGAAAAAAATTTGGTTCACTATGTTGACTGCTCAACAAAACTCAACAATTTCATTTCACGGACAATGCGATTTGTCTTTAAATACTTTTTTATGGGTAAGAATATACTGGAGTTTAGTTTGTACCTAATTTTTTAATATAAATATATTTAATAGTTGATTTTTCAGATCATTAAAACGTCGTATGTATCATTTAACTTACTGCAACACGCGTCCTTCTGAAAATAATATTTTATATATTATAGAAAAAATTATCTTTCAGAATTTGAATGTTAAGTTTAGTGGATTATAAAATATTCAATCAGAGTTTTTAATCTTACTTGTTTTTGTTATACTGTTGTTCCTATTATAATTTTGAATGTTCTTTAAATTTTATATTGTCATAATTTATTACTGTATAATTATTCGTGAATAGTCAACGTGAACAAACCTTGTATATTCTTTAATATATTCTTTGATTTTACTTATAATTAATGTTTATATTTTACATAACTGTTTGTATTTATATTTTTACCAAATGAGAGAATTAGTTAAATCACTTTATGCTTAAATTTAGTATAAAACACCCCCGTAGCAATACCTATCACGGCAATAGTGCTGCAACGTTGGCAATGCCACATCAATGTTGCTGAGACAATGTAATATTGTAGCATTATTACTGAGATATTTATTGCCATTAGCATAAATTAACAAACTTACAAGTTTGGATTTTATTGTAACTTTGGAATACATTTTCTAATATATAAATATACAAAAGAAGACGCGTATATTGGCCTAAAGTTCGATTTTTCAAAAGCTTAAATTTTAAGAAAAGTCGGTATCTCTTTAATTACATGTAACTTTACAACAATTAATGGTAGAATAATTATCGAATACATTGTTACCAAAAAGTCTTTATTTTTTCAAACATATAATCAAACGAAGTTTTACAACAATTAAAAGCTACAATGGTATCTACACTGAGAAAGAAATTTCTTTTTAAAGAAACTTTCTTCCAATTAAAAAGGGGTTTATTTGAATTCAAGAAGTTTTCTTTGAATCAAAAAAATATTTAACCGATTGCCCGCAATAAAGCTTTCTTTGATTTCAAAAATTTCTTTCTCAGTGATATGAATTTTTGCAGGTTTGTATGCTATTTTTGTTGTAGATATTTATTTGACCATAATATTTAAACAATTAAAGATTTTTACAATTTTGTTAATCAATGGAATTTGGTCTCACCTTCTAAATATCATTAAAATACTCTACGATTGTTTGTTGTGAAGGTATAGGTAGTCCAAGAAACATCTACTTTTCTTTTTCTTCTTTTTTTAAGAAAGCACATAACGTTTGAAAACTCGAGGCATTTGTTTCTTCATATTTTTATCTGAAAAAAACAACTCTCAAAGATACAACAAAATCCATGACTCAAATATGTGAGACTCTTCTTGTGTGACAGCTTGTTTTAAAGTGAATCAGTCGCTTTCAACTATCAAATGTGTACAAAATAGTACCTTGTTGAGCATAAGTAGCTCATAAATTCCTTGTCTGTGAAATGTACCACTTAAGCAATTACACATGTATAATAGACACGCTGAATTCATTGTTACAATGTAAAGTACGCAGGCAAAGTAGTCTCAGTAACGGTTATGTAACGTCTCGCAATGAGATCTTAAATGCCAATCTTCCCTTCGATTTAAACTATTGTAATAAAAAATTGCAAATAAATTTTATTTTTTATAGATTTATGGAGTGAGATTTTCATTCTACGGAGCTTAACATTTTTTAATTCTGTTTCATTTAAGAAGTTCTTCACATACTCAAATTTATAACAAATCTATATATTATTATAAATTTGAGTATGAGAAGAGCTTCTTAGATGAAATAGAATTCAAAAATGTTAAGCTCCGTAGAATGAAAATTTATGCATTTTGTATGTTTTACACTATGCCAAAATCTTCAAAATCCAATGCAACTGTATAATGTCATAATAAGGTATAGTAAATTGAATTTTAAATGTTATAACCTTGTTTAAGCAAGAACATTTATGGATGTAAAACCCCCTTATAAATATATTATTTGATTGTTTGAAATAGTCTTACATTTTATTTAAGATTTTATAAGTTTTTTCATTATTATTATATTATTCATTATTTTTTATTATTATAATATAAACAACAATTTGATTACAAATTGTTGTTGCAAAATATTTTTTGTAAATTTAACATAGATCATTATTTAAAGCATATATTGATGTGTTTTTGTATATTTCTTAACATAATAAATTTTGTTCTTAACGTTTAATTTGAAAGTTTTTAATAACCCTACCTTAAAATATTCAACTTAAATTTTAATAAATTAGTCTTTCCGTTACCGCTTCTATCGTATTTAAAACTAACCTATAAATAAAAAACATTTTAGCAACATTTATATTTTATTATATCTCTTTTTAGGTTTTTAGACTGTTTTACTTCATTTCTTATTGGAAAAACATATTTATTAAAGTTTTAAGAGTTAATTTTTGCTAAATTCAAGTCTGCGACCTATGTAAGTTGACTTTTCCAGTGTAATAATATGTCACTTAGGTCACGGATAAGCGGGACCTAAGCGCGGGTTTAGATCACGCAGTGCTATAAACGACATATTTAGTGGAAAAAATGAATGAAAGAAACTTTGAAATAGATAGAATCGAAAGGTATAAAAAAACAAATTTTAGTAAATATAAAATTTATTTGTATAACGTTTAACACCAATTTTTAAAAGTCTTCAACCGCGCGACCGAGGATGATGGATTTTTTACCGCTTCATTTTCGAACTTGTCAACTTTCTGGAATATGGCACGAAAATACTAATTATTTTATTCCAAAAATGATGTACAGAAGTATAATTCTATACATGATCTTTCAATTTACGTTATGTGAAATCATCGAATTATTGACAATGCGAGGCAACATTTTCGATGTTGTTGAAGTGCTATTTATGACCCTTACTTATCTCGGACTATGTTTTAAGATCATAAATTTTATATCGAGCCAGAAAGAAATTTCACACCTAATAGAAGAATTCCAATCTTCGATATGTCAAACGAAATCATTAGATGAGAAAAATATTGCTCATAAATATTCGAACATGGCAGCAAATGTTTTTATATGTTTCATGTTTATGTCGCTTTCTTGTGGATTCTTCCTTATAACTGCTCCATTACTTAGCTTTGAAAAAGATGAACTTCAATTTCCATTTAAAAGTTATCAATTTTATGATACTTCTAAACCTACATTCTTCTGGATTGAGTATACATATCAAAGTTTAACTCTGATTTGCGGAATTATTATCAACGTAACGATGGATACTATGGCTTGCGGATTTATTATTATGGCTACAGGCCAGTTTGAGATAAATTGTCATCGATTGAAAAATTCTAATGTATCTTTGAAAAACTGTATTAAGCATGGAATATTAGTTCATGAGATTGTGATGCAAATCCAGTACATTTTTATTGGCGTGAGCGCAACTTTGTTTTGTTTCAGCCTCATTACGTTATGTACTAGTATCTTCCAAATGTCGCAGGTACATCATTATACTACTTGTTGTTTATTCTTTTTGTTTTGTCTCTAACTATATTTAATTATTTTAATTATAATTACATAACATTTTTAAAGCTGAAATTTTTTTACCAGTTAAGTGTGATGTCTGAAATGCTCAATGTGTATTATGTAGTACGGTAAATGAAAGAAATATATTTAAATTAATAATTTACTGTAATTACAGAAAAAAATTGCTAGTTTTGAATTTCTTTCTCTTGCACTATATCTTTCATGCATGCTGTTTCAAGTTTTTCTTTACTGTTGGTACGGTAATGAATTAAAACTTAAGGTAAGAACCTAAATATCGTAAAATTGATTTTTATAATTGAATTTTTATTACATAATTTACTTAATTTTTAAAATAAATTTATTCATTCATTGTGTTGAAATATAATTTTGTTATTCAAACTGTAAGAAAGTTTCGCGATAAATTTTAGGGTCTTTAAATCTTTTTTTTTTGTCTCTTAACATTTACAATCAATTTATAATTACGTAAAAATAAATGGTTTTAATAATTTCTGTTTTTAGAGCAACGAAGTAGCAACAGCAATTTATTCCGGCAAATGGTTAGAACTTACAAACCCAAATAAAAAAAGCATTTTGTTCGTCATGCTCTTTGGACAACAGGGTGCAACAATTGCATTTCATGGACAATGCGGATTAACTTTAAACACCTTTTTATGGGTATGTTATCGAGTTAAAATTTTTATAGAAATTTGAAGTTACAATGGTCACGTTCATTTTCAGATTGTTAAAACATCGTACGCATCTTTTAATTTGTTACAAAAAATGTCTTTTGAAAAATAGTAGCTTAGTAGGTTGTTTTTTTAATAGAATAAAACTTCCAAATGTATAATTAGGCTTTTTCGAAGTACATTGTGATCAAGCAACTAGGGTTTTATTGTAAACAGTGGTATGTTAGCAGTGTATGTTCAACTTTGAATAGTATCCCTAAGTCACATAAGTATTGTCTCTACAGTGGATACATTTATGCTATTTGCTAGGTATGAACTCGAACATTCATAATGTAACAGTTTTTCATTAAAAATCACTTATAGCCAAGTCCGCAGTTTTAAGTTATTGTGAGTAGCGTCAAAAGTGTCTCCAAAGTGTTATAATTATAAGAAACCCATCACAGGATGCAATATTAAGATGCCTAATGGATTAAGCATAGAAGTTAAAACCTTCATTTGAACTGGCAGTTTTAGACGTGGGCTCGAAAAACTGTAGTACAGTTGAGCGTGTTTGAGCAGTCAAATATTATTACGTGGTGATATATTCATGAATTAATAAACTCCCAGAACATGTTAGAACTAAACATTCTATAGCTACATCATTAAAAGATCTGCAAATTCTAAATGAAAATATTATATATAATTTTTAAAGATTTTAAATAAGTCCTGTAAAGAGTTGATTCTATAATTTGTATAAAGTTTGCAATAGAAAAATATAAAATATATGAGCTCATCTAATAGTCATCGATTGCTAAAATTAATTCCGCATGGTGGAGCATTCTAACTTTTTTACATCCCTCATGACAAAATTAGCAATCGATGACTATTAGAGGAGCTCATATATTTTATATTTTTATGTTGCTCATATATTTTATATTTTTATATTGCTCATATATTATAAATTTTTATAAAAATAATATAAATTATTTCCACTTGGCTAAATTCACGTCACGTATCACGCAGTACATTCAAAATAGTTAGTTTGGTAAACAGCAAAGTATTATCTGGATAAAGAATTGGATGGTTCTGCTATCTCAATTGGTTTTTATTAAAACAACGTTTCGAGTCTAAGAAAACTCCTTTTCAGGTACAAAATATTTCTAAATAATTACAATTTTTTTCAGTTTCTCATTTCAACAAGAAAATATAATTTTATGTATAATATAATTTTAGACTTACACCTAGTTCGCTAGTTAAATCTTTTACGATCTAATCTAAGAACAACAAGAAAAATAATAAATAACCCGATTTGTCAAAGAGTCTAGTTTGGTCCACGAAATCAACGTCTCAGATACAGAGATCGGTAACATACCCTTTCTTCTTCAACTGAACGATGTTGTAGAGACTCTTGTCATTTTTTAAAACGACGTCATTTTGTTAGCGCCGTTTCGTTGAGCCGTTTCGTTGTCACCGTTTCGTTAAGCTAATTTCCTGTATTTCTTGATAATTCCTTCGAATCAGATGGTAGTTCTGCTAAAATGTCTTGGACCTCGTCCTTGATTCTTGGTGTTTGATCTGATCACATTATGAACTTTCTGGACTAGCCGCCAAATTGTCACTTCCAGATTCAAAGATTACTAAAAATAGATGAATGAACTTTATTAGTAATAAATAAGTGGATCAAACAAAACTATTTGACAAACCACATTGGACTATTTGATGTTTTTCTTTAAAAAAAAGAGTTTATCTGCTAAGAGTAATTGGTATTTTTTCAATCACCCGAATATAACAATATGATAAAAATACGTTTTGCAGAAAAAGAGATTAAGGGATCTCTTAAGCTTTCTTCCCGTAAAAGGTAAGAAAGAGTAAAGGAAAGTTAAAAGTAGTTAAAGTTAAAGTTAGTTAGAAAGATCGGACTCCTTAAAGATCATAAAAAAATGTATCATATCTACGAAAATTGGAATTGGTTAAATTTTTGATATATGATGCTTTATGATTTCCTAATCAAAAGTACCTATATATCTATATGTATATAGTAGATATATATCTACGGAAAAACTAAAATACCCTGTAACACGAAAAATGATTATTTTTTAAAACTTAAAAGAAAGTTTTTTTCTTCTATAATACATTTTCTACTTACAAACATCGAAAATTCTAATCGTTTTACACAACAGTATAATAATTTTTTTCATTACACGAGAGCTTTATTTTTTTTTAGAATAATTATTAGTGAAGTGAATAAATGCATAACAAATTCTACACATTATCTTTTCCTTTTTTTTAATAATTTTTAATAACTAATTATTAACACCATAAATATTTTTGATCTAGATGAATTCAAATTCACAAGTCTTTACTCTAAAAGGGAACAATGATTGAGCAGTTCTTTAAAAAGAGAACTGCATTTTTATAAACTGCGTAATAAGACCTGGTAGTCCTTATCCTTATATTAAAAATTTATTATAATTGTTTACATTAGTTTCAGTAATATAGTTCAGTTCAAATAAAATAAAAAAAATTACTTTTCTTTGGCTAATAATTACTAGAGAAAATTTTATTTACTCGAAATTTTTATTTAATTTTCTTTAAAATGAAGATAGTGTGAAAAGGTAACACCGGATTAAAATTCCCTTTTTGCTCTTGTATTGAACATTATTTTTTGATTCAACTTGCACGAAGCTCGATTTAGCGCATGCATTTTTATTCAAGCTTGCGTGAAATCGAGCTTTGTGCATGGTAAAACAAAAATTCTGTTTTTTAGGATTTTAAATATTTCAATAACAAAATTTTTATTTAAATGGACATAGAAAATAAAATAATAATACAAAAATAAATAATTAAATATACAATAGTTTGAAATTATGTTGTTGAAATCGACCGTTTTTAATGAATCTCAGAGATAATATTGGAACGATAAATTAATTAACAGGAAGCTAAGTGTCAATGAATTTGCATCGATTTTCTCATATACAAGGTCTTCAAAAACTATCGAACCCCCCCCCCCCCCTGATTCGCGAAAATATTCATTTTCGTAAAACACGTCCGAGACAAAGGTTTCATAATTTTGATCGGGGAATCCAATGGTGGGCTTTACTTTGACCTCTGGCGTGACCTTGAAGGTCATTTGAAACTTTTTTCAGATATGTTTTACGAAAATGAATATTTTCGCGAATCAGGGGGGTCCGATACTTTTTGAAGACCTTGTATTTCATTTTCTTAGATATATCATTGTTTAATAATTTTTCTATACTTCTGAAAAAGGTTTTAAAAAAATTAAGCCATTTACCTAATTTTGATTAAAATATTTCTTTTACCTCTTCAAATAGGGATCCATTTTCTGTGTAGTCTTCTAATTTTTTTCTTTAAAAGTCTTCTCGAGAAAATCTTTGTTACACAAATTGAAATATAATCATTCTGCGATATCTGCAAAGATTTAGTTTGTTAATAAAGACTTCCAAGATCACTTTAAAAAAGTTTTTTCTTCTATAATACATTTTCTATTTACAAATATCGAAAATTCTAAGCGTTTTACTCAACAGTTTAAGCATTTTTTTCTTTACTCGAGGCTTTATTTTTTTAACAAATTGTATCTTGTTACATATTATCTTTTTCTTTTTCTTAATAATTTGTAAAAACTGTCATTAATTTCTTGATTTAAATGATTTGTCAATAATGTTCTCTTTTAACTAATAGTACTGATTAAATCACTGTAAAAACGACGCAACTATTTTATGCGTTACTATGCATATGTAGTAAATGCCTGAAAAGACAGAAGTATTTTCAAGCAGAGCCTAAAAGCAATTGCAATCTAAAATATGCAAAGTGTCATCAATGTCGCAGAAACGGTAATTTATTTCACTGAAATCTATACCTTGTATTTGAAATAATTACCTAATTGCAAGGTACATTGTTTCATGCAGCAAGAAGTACGAAGTACGTGGTTAGTGCATACCGCATGCCTTATAATTACGTTATTGTGAAAATAAAAAATCGTGAACATAGAAAATCTATCTATATTCTCTACAAAGAGCACATATCCAGTGTCAGTACTTTCTCCCTTTCTAAAAGCCTGTAATAATAATTAGCCTATAATGGACGTATTATCTTCGAATTTTCGCATTTTCCGTTATTTCGGCCTCTGGTATGAATCATCCCCTGGAAGTTTTCCGATTCTGAAGATGTTGTACAAAATGTTCATTCTGTTCTTGATTTTTGAATTAACATTATCGGAAGCTATTGAGCTTTTTATTGGAAATAAAAATGTGTTCGAGTTAACGGACTGTCTTTTTCTATTTTTGTCATATCTAACTTTATGTATAAAATTAATAAATTTTATATATCGGCATAAAGGTATTAACATTCTTTTAAATATATTTCGAGCTGATATTTGTCAACCACATTCACCAGAAGAAAAACAAATTATTTCTGACTACAAAAGGTTTATCTCAAAAATTTGTACAATATGTATAAGTCTAACCCAGATGTCAGGTATTTCATTTTTTGTGATGCCTCTTCTGAAAATGAAAAGCGATAAAATAGAGATTCCTTACAAAACATATCAGCCTTATGACATGGAGAATCAAACGTACTTTTTTATTACGTACTTTCTGCAAGCCGTTACTATGATTATTAGTATTTTTTTAAATATTTCTTTAGATATAATGGTATGTGGATTTATACTTTTGACATGTGCCCAATTTGATTTATGTTGTCATAGAATAGCTAATGCACAAGAAAACCTTAAAACGGAATTAATTGTCAAGCATCATGTTTTGATTAAAGAGGCTATTGAACATGTCCAGTCACTTTTTATGTTAACTATTCTACTTATGTTTATGTTCAGTTTATTGACAATATGTACCAGTTTGTTTCAAATGCCTCAGGTATGCCTAATACTTTGATTTTTTTTTCAATTAAAATTAAAAATGAAATTTATGAATTACAAAAGAATTCATATTATATTGTGACTATTAATATTCATATTTTATTAAAGACTTCCAGTTTTTATGGAAAAGTAATTTACAAATAAATATGTTCTTATATTTTACAGCACAGTATAACCAGCGCTGAATTTTTTTCTTTTATTTTGTACCTGATTACTGTATTATGCCAAGTATTTTGCTATTGCTGGTTTGGAAATGAGTTAACATTAAAGGTATTGAATTAAATTAACTTTTTTGATTCCTTTTCTTTATTGAGAATAGTATAAGTATATTCCAGAGTCGAAGTATAGCCGATGCTGTGTATGAAAGTAATTGGACGACATTATCACCAATAGAAAGAAAAAATTATCTCAGAATAATTGCAATGGGTCAAAACGAAGCAACAATTTCTTGGCATGGACAGTGTAATCTTACTATGCAAACTTATGCTTGGGTATTTTTTTAATTACTGATAAAATTATTAATAATTATAATATTATGAATCTTTATTTTTCATTTATGATTTATTTTTAGATCCTAAAAACTTCTTACGGAGCTTTCAATTTACTAAATACTACTTTTCAAAGTAATACTCACTAGTTAAAAATATTCAATGTAGTTTTAAAAAGATATAAATATATACATTTTAAAGTTTACTAGAAGTCTGTTTTAATAGAATAGACCTTCCAAATGTGTATATAAATTAGGATATTTTAAAGTATATTGCGATCAAGTAACTAGAGATGGTTTCATTCTAAAAAAGGTATATTGGCAGTGGTATAATTAAATGCTTTTAATTTTGTATAATTTTCCTTGAGGGAGTTACTGAAAAAAGTTCCAAAACTCAATTTCTTTTATTTGATTATTTGATTCTATACTTTATCCAAAACGTAGAAAACACATTTCAGGCACAAATTTAAAAAATTTCAAAAGTTACGGCTTAAAATAATAATTAAAATTTTCTAAAATTTACGTTTGCTAAAGAAATCACTGTAAAAAATATTGTAATTATTATTTTAACATTATCAAACATTTTTTAAAAGAATATCAATTTTGAAATTTCTAGTAGACTGTGCGTTTTGTCAGCTGATCGTTTTTTAGTCCTAATATTTTGTCTGAAAACATGTTTGTTTATTCTTCGTAGTAAAGTTTATAATCATTTAATGTCTTTAAAAAAAGTACTTCTGGACACAGTGCTACTATTTCAAAGCAGGTAAATTTTAAAGTTCCATTATTATTTCCAGCTGCTAAGCTAAAAAGAACTTCCATTTTTCTGTTTCAGATCCTCTTTAGCCATCATCAGGCTTTACTTGTGTTTTTTGATACATTATTCTGATTTAAATATTATTATAAAGTGTAATTTATCAGTGCTGTTACAGATCTGCACTTTCTATCAGTGTGGCAAGATTACTTCATTTACAGAGATTATGCTTGCGCGACTGTTCGCTAGGTGGCGTAGCGGCGGTTTTATCTCGCTCTCTAGTAAACTAGTCAAGGCTCCGGGGTATCGGTAGCCGGTCAGCCTGGCCTCCTTCGGTCTCCCACAATATTATTAATTTAAATAACAATACTTAACATAAAATACATTTGTTAAGTTAATTAAGAAATTTTAATATTAATTAATGCAGGTATATAATGAGTGTAACGTTCGTTACACTCCCTTCCCCCAGACACTGGTAGCCGGTCGGCGTGACAGCTCTGGAGATTCACCCTCTCTCTCTCTCTATCTGGTACTACCTGCGCGGGGTAGCCGCAGCGACGTAGGATCGGGATCCAGGGGGTCACAAAATGAACTAGTCGAGATTTGGTAGGCAAATACATTTTATTTCGTAGCGAGCTCGCAGGCTACAATACACGCGGCGTACTGTAGCGATTACGCACATACGGCGCTTACAGCAGCGAATTGTAAGCGCCGTATCTGTTGTAACGTTGCGGACGGCACGACGCCGCACCGCTTCCCCGCACAACGTCACTATTAATTTATTCTTTTTACGACCCAGAGAATCCGTCTCCGGGGAGGCCGACCGAACCGAATTACTGCAACCGGGGTGTTGCAGACGAACGCGACGCGCGACACTTTAATTCGCACTCCCGATCCCGACGCGGAGTTAAATTCTATTAAACTCACCCGCGACTCCTCCTTGTGTTTCCTCTCGCTCCTCTCCTGGCGGTGCCAGGAGGACTCCCACTTGCTCCGATTACCTCGGCGAGGGCACGGAGACCTCTGCCGCCGCTCCAGCCGGTAGTTGGCGAGGGCACCAGGAGGCCACCCGCCGCTCGAGCCTGTCCCGCTTCGCCTTGAAGTGATGGCAGTGGAGGCCCCTGCCTCAACACTGCCCAATGTCACTTTTTAGTGCTTCACACACTCACTCGCACTCACCGACACCCACGCCCTCGTGCACTCGCAAGCAAAAAAACACCCGTGTGCGTCCCCCTTTTCACTCCACGAAAAATCACGAACACGCGCGGTCCCCCTTTACGGTTGGCTGATAACCCAAAGAACTTAATAAACGATCGCGAAACACGTCTGATCTA
>JAWWEO010018851.1:0-19984 GCA_035582975.1 Ormyrus labotus
TAAAAGTTTGAATTTTTGACAGGTCGAAATTCAAAGTATATAAGGGAACGGTCGGCCCGCCGCGTCGTCTGCACTTTGACGACTCCTACTTGCCTACAGGGCGCGACCGCGCCCTTTGATCGTTGTTTTATTTATCAGAATTATTATTGGTAATTCTAATTTTTTAAAGCATTTGTTAACCATTCTTTAAATAAGTTTCTCTTAGCTTCAATTAAATAAGACGATTAAGCGAGTTCAAGATAATAATTTACCTAAATTTTTAATGAATCGAAGTTTTAAAAGTATTTGTTCGTAATAAAAATAAAACTGGTGTCAATTAAATTATTCTTAAGGGGATAATTAAAAAAAAACATTTTATCATTGTTCATAATACGTTTGTATTCTTACCATTAAAATTTTATTAATTTGTAGCATTTTAGGTATTTTAAATTTCGTAACAGTTTTTTTTTAATTTTAAAGAACGTAAAGCTATATAATAGTATGAATTTATATAATGTATCATCAGCACTGCTTAGAAATAAATTATAAAAGACTGCGTCTTTTATTCTTTCTGAGTTTCCAAACGTATTTATGTTTAATCATATTTCTTCTATTACATCTGTATATTCTTTTCAACCTTTGTCTCTATTTATGTACCCGTCTCATTATCATTATCTACCTTGACTTTTTTCTTTCATTTTGCTTTTCACCTCTAGTTCTCTTTGAAATACGTACATGGTACGTGTGATAGTTTTGAATCGTTAAATTAGTTTTATTATTATATTATGGATAACTTAACAAATCTCACGATAATAATATTGCACGACAACTTCCATACTTTTAGAGAATCAATTCATTTTTGCGTTTTATTGTTAAAATATATGTGAATAAAAATCTTACTACGATCCTCATTTTACTAAACTTTTAGCTAGTAAATTAATGTTTTGCATATTAATAAATTGTACATCCAAATGCAAATTTATTCTTGAAAAGACTTGTCATCGTGAGCAAATGAATATATTTACTGTCTGTCCATCTTCTCACAGAATTTAATTTATTTTATGCTTAACGTTTCTCATTTGCATTACATTTTTACAATCTTGAACTTCATTGAAATAATTTTTCATTGTAATTTAGCATACATTAATGTCTAGTCTACAAAAATATTTAATAATTTTTAAGAAATGTTTTTGTTAAAAGTGTATTCAATATTTTTTATAAAATACAATTCAATAAATAATAATTAATTTGAGTAAACTCTAACAAATATAAAATGTTAAGTTAATAAAGATTACAGATTTGATCGAATAAGAAATATAAGTACGAAAATACTGTTAAAGAGAACTGATATAGATTGTTTTACATAAATCCTAAGTCAGATATAATAACTGAAAACACTATTGCTTTCAATAAACATTTTCTACTGAATCTACCTTAAGTTTATTTTGAATGTATAAATAATTTTTGAATAGAAGCTTTCATGATAACGAACGTCAGCTTGGTACTTAAAAGCGAAACTTCATTAAAACTTTTTGTATGATAGGCGCAAAATCCATTTAAATGTAAGCGTAATTTTTAAATCAAAACGCACAAATTCATCACTGGACTGTTTAATCTAAGAGCCTCGAGGACTTCTCTTATCTTTCTGCGTAAAAAGCTTCTCATACTTTTTTAAACGTCTAATAAATGAGTCTCAAAACTTGTCTCCTTTACTCTCCTCGCTCTCTCATACTCTTCCTGTCCCGTTCACCCCAATTAAACAAGTCTGTCCTCATCCACTTTCCTAAGCACGAACAGACGTACATATAGACTCGTGCACGTGTTCAGCATCCGTCTAAGTATACACGCACAAGTTTCAACTCTCTGTAATCGTTTAAATGTCAACTATAATGATTACACGTGTCTATTTACATTACTCGACAATGTTCCTTTACTCTTTCAATAAACTTTAACAAAAATGATAATTTATAAAGTAAAAGTTACAGCTAAAATCGTAAAGTTCCGTATGTTGTCAGCATTCGTTGTTTTATTTGAACGTTTGCTTTATTATATTGTTTCCACAAATTTAACATTCCACAAAGTTTTTCTAATTTTTAAGAAGTCGCCGCTTACTCGAGGATTGTTATGGTGCTGATTTGCAACGAGAAACAAAACAATTTCGTGCGCGCTTATAAAGTCTGATTCGTAACTCCGAACGCCGATGCGAATCTACATAGCCGCACGCTCCCACACACGCTCGGGTAGCCGTTTCCGCGAGCCTTCCATTATCCCTCGGTCCGTCTCTCTCTCTCCCTCGCCCTCTCGGCGGGGGCTGAGTTTCTCCGTCTGCGAGTTCACGAGCGCCCGCGCGCGCGCGCGGCTCAGGTGTGCGAGAGGGCTCGTGCCTGCGCTGGGGGGGAGGGTGCGCGGGAACGGGAGGGAGGAAGAGGTGTACACGAGTGCGCAAATGCGATTTTCCGGCTGCGGAGGGAGGGCCACCCCGGCGCCGCGGCTCTTTCGCAGTAGCAGCAGCAGCAGCATCAGTCGGCTTGCAGCACTACGCTCGTGCGGAGGCGATGTCACGCTCGCGAGCCCCGGAGTCGACACCGGTGTTCGGCTGGATGAACGATCTCGCGTGATTTTCGCGCGAAGACTGCACACGGAGAGAGAGAACGAGAGGGAGAAAGGGCCTTTTCGCGACAGAGAGCAATTGCCGAGAGAAGAGGTTTGATTGCGAAGAGTGGTGTACACAGAGACAGATAAAACATGAGGGAAGTTTTGCCGGTCTTGGTCATTTGTCTGCTTTATTGCGTCGGCAGAACGCTGTCAGGTGAGTTTTCCGCTGACTTTTCTTTTTCGCTGCTCTACCTTCTTGCTTTCTTTCTGCTGCGGGCTTTTTCGTTTTGCTGGGTTCGCCGCCGCCGCCGCCGAGCGCCCTCCGCTTGCGGATTCGATCGGCTGATCAAACACATGCTCGTGTTGCAGTTGTTTTGATATAGCGTTACCGCAGTTTTAGATATTGCGGAGTCGGTTAACGGCTGAATTTCCTGCTGAAAATTCAAGGAGGAACATGTGCGATAATCTAAAATGGAATTTTTCAGGGGAATTTTTCACCAGTGCTGTGTTACTTTTTACTGAACTAATTGAATTTTTATTGAACCACGTGAGCTGCATATAATTTTTGTCGTTTCAAAACCATAATTTATTTTGCTTATATTTTTATATTATGCTTATATTTTTAATGTTACCCTTCAATATAATATACATGTTTTGACATTTAAGATTAAACTAATACATTTATTACACTTTTTTTAATTTAATTAAATTCTATTCTAGTTTTAAAGTATATAAGGGAAACAAGTCAACGTACAGTCATACTGATTTTTACTATATATATTTTAATAAACACATATTTTCTTAATGCATATGATATAAATAAAACTGTTCTTTGATGGGTTGTTTAAATAACGGTATAAATTACAAGGAATAAATGTAAACCATAAATATAACTCCAATAAGCACCAGCCATTTGTCTTCATGTAAAAAAGCCGAAGGTAATTGTCGATTATAAATAATTCAAGATACGTTCGTGAGAAACAAAAGTAAACTGATCTTGTTAAAAGCACGCTCGCTCATCGATCGATGTCTCAATTTCACTTGGGACCAATTAGATCGGGTGCGTCGGCTGATAAAGGTAAATTTCGATTTGGGACACGCTCTATGTGCCGAAATAAATCTTTCGAATTACACGTTATCCATATTAAGAGTTAAGCTATAAGCGTGCTTTTTTTAAATTTTTTCAAAAAGCGGTTTAAAAAAAACGTCAAATTCATGTAAAAATTATAAGGCCTCTAAATAAAGAATAGGGGTGTGTTTTACATGAAGGCAGAATGGATTTAAAGTGAAGCAAGTATGATTCATTGAAATTCGGTTAAAGTGGTAGTGATTGGCATATTTATGGAGGCCATTCATCAATAACCACTGACATCTTACTACTAATGTACATTTTTGAGCAGTTAGAAATATTTTTAGAAGAAATCTTTCGTCAACTGCGTTATTCAGAAAATTATATTTAAGTAACTTAATGTGGGCTTTAATTTACATTTGGATCAATAAAACCGTACTATACAATGAAATGCTATTTAGAGTTTTCAATATTTAGAGTATTCCTTTAGTTATTTTTATACAGTGTATATAAGCATTAAATGTGAAATTTTTAAAAGAAACGTATTTATTAGTGATAAACAATTAAAATTTATATATTTACTTTTAATTTTACTTATTTATTTTGCTATTTGTTTATTTAGTTTACTTTTTATAAAAACAGATACAAAAATTTATATTCGGAATCTATTAGATCAAAAGATTTTCACATTGTATATGGATAAAGTGATAAAAGAGCAGGTTAAAATGTTTGATACCATTAATTAAATTTTTATATCTCGGTTATAAAAATGTATGCAAAGGCTCTTTTAATCGATTTTTTTTGCTTCTTTGTGACTACAATGAAAAACATATATGTTTGCAAATAAAGTTTTAAATAATAGAAAATAGTTTTTTTACAAATTTAAAAATTTGTGTAGTTAATTAAATGTCTATTTCTTTTGTTAATTTAATAAAAATGTGAGTTTATTGAGCTAGTAATTCTTAATTAGAAAAACTCAAAAAAGTTTGCGAAGTAGTGACGCGAAACTTTATTCGGTAAACAGACGGTCCACAATCTATATATATAATGTCAAATTATAATAAATTATTTGCATGCATAAATAGATTTTATTCTTATGGTGATTCTTCATCAATAATATCAGAATTACTTTATTTGTATTTTCTATAAGTGGTGAATAACAGGGGTTCAATATCGTTGCTTTGATCACAGTCGTTTTGCATTAGTTTTACGTTTTCAAAGCAAAACTAAGGTAATGTACCATTTATTGAAACGTAAAAATTAAAAAATTTGTCATATTGAATGAAAAATAATAAATTAAAAATTTTATATTGCACGTTTTATGTGTATAAAAACTTTTGAGGCTAGCTTTTGGGAATTTTTTTTATACTCTAAGTGCCTGAAGTATTTTCCAGGTCACTAACAATGAAGTTAATAAATTTTAGTTTTCCTTAAAATATTTAAATGGAAAAGTATAATTTTCGATATTATTCAAAAAGTAACACACAATAAAAGTAACCATTTAAAAAAAACAGCGCCATTTCTAATAAAAGTTATAAAAAATTCATTTAATTAATTTCAAAGCATTAATTTGTAGTCATCGACCTGGAAAACTAGAATCAAACTTTTCGCTGTACTAAAAAGAAAAAAATGCAGTACCGAAACGGGTTAATTAAAACAAAACAAAAACATTACTTGCTTTGTTCAAATCCATTCTATTATTTTTAACTTTACAACTGTAATAATTTGCTTTCAAAAGAGAAAACATATCCCAAAGAGCCTCGAAAAACACTACTATGAAATAAGAACACTAAGCCCAATGTAAAAATTTTGTCATTTAATTTGAAATTTTTTAGTGTTCATACATACAGGATACATGTGAACTTTGTGCTATAGCCAGCCAGCAGTTATGTGCAGCCCAGTAGAAAAGGCGAAAGTCACTCGAGTTAATGCCACAGCGTAAAATGAGACTCAGACGATCCGGAAGACTTGTGAAGTATGTTTGAGAATGTCGAGTTCACGTTAGCACGGAATATTTAAACCTTAATCGGCTTAAATTCTCGGGAGCGGATAGCGGAATAGAAATTTCACGAATGTAAGCTGGATATAACGTTGTTTGAGGAGTATACATTTTTACTTCAGATTATAATATTGTAGGGTTGAGTACGCTTTAAAGTTTATTCATTTGATTTTTATCGATTTGTATTTTTTATGAATTTTTTATCTTCATAGTACCGACTGATAGAAACTTGAATACTAAACTCTTTCCTGTGCCTATAGGAAAGAGTAAGTATATAATTTTAAAAACTTAACATTGATTCAATAAATACAATAAAATTTATATATAAATTTGAACCAATGTTAAGTCTTTAAAATTATATATACTTTATGAAACCAATCTTATTCGTTTCTAAAAAAAAAGCATCGTTAGTTTATTTGCTAGAATAAAGCTCCTTTACATTTAAGAAATAGATAGTAATAGAAATGACAAATTACGGTTATTATGGTGCAAGGTTCGCTTTCTTTTTCAACTGGGCAATTTATTGTAAGGAAAATATAAATTACACAAAATTTAAAGGTTTCATAATAATTAAGCAGGCTTCATTTATCTGAGTGCTCTTCATTTAAAAAGAAAAAGGAAAATATGCATTTACGTAACGAAAATTTATTGTATGCTTCAGAAATACCGAATTTGATTTAAAAATGTACAACCTAATGATTATTGTACAGTTTTAAAAATGAAGAATCCAAAAAGTTGATTGAAATAAACGGATCTATTAAGAAAGCCAAATTTTCAAATATTGAAACGCATATTTAACCGCAAACATCTTACTTGAAAAATAATATAGTCGAATGAAAAATTTTATAAAAGTTTAAATTTCGTCACTTCTGAATTAGTTCTCATTAAGATTTTATGAATTCGTTAGGATGTAAGACACTTTTTACGTTCTTTTAATTTTTATGTACACATTTCTAAAGAATTTAAACAATTCAGGACTTTACAGTTGAATGTAATCTTTAGTAAGTTTTATTTAATCTCTTTTGATTTAATGTAAATTTTTCTTTTGATCTAAAGAAAATGATTAAATTTTATATAAAAGATTCTTATCATATTATTTCCTATTTCAGATTTAAAATAATTATTACGCTAGATATCTTATGTAAAGTTTAACTTACATAAGATAAAACAATATATACACTTTTTAAGTTAGAAATAACGAATCACTTGATTTTTGTTTTAAATAAGATTTCAAACAGAAATTTTGAAAGTAAAGTTTTTAAAGTTTGTTTAAAAATTTTGAAATTATGTTTTATGTTAATAAGGAAATTCAAATTTATTAAATTGCCTTAGATAAAAGTTTCGATAAAAATACACCTATTGGATAGATAACTTGTAGATATGATACTTATATTGAGACTGTCTGCAGAAAAATGCTTTCTTAATTAATCTTGATACATTTTTTCGCAATTTTTAACAGTAAAAATTGTTTGACCTAATAATGTACTGCAAAAGTTTTCTTCAGATTTCGGTAGAAAATAGGCCATTGATTTTAGTGACGAACTCTTGCATATTTATATTGATTTCAAAAATACTCCAGCGATCTAATTATAAATATTTAAAAATTACAGAATTATTCAAGGGTTCAGAACTTTTCATTTGAACGCTTATAAGCTCTTTTGACGTAAAAGAAAGAAAATTAAATACTGACAATTCGTAAACCCGGGCAGAATCACGAATGGTTAAATACGACTTAGCCGCGTTCTCTAAAATAATAAATTTATGTCCTCTACACACTTCGTGAAACTTTAAAGTTTACCAAGATGTCCGACCTCGGGAGACATTATCTCTCCATAAAATCTCGTTTCAAATGTATTTATCGTGCAGGCACGTAAGGCGATCGCATAAAACTCTAATAACTTTAAAGAAAGGGGGTCAAAAGAAACAAAACGGTGCATTTTAATATAAAGCGAGTGCAAGTAAAAAAGTCGTCGAGTGTTTGACGCCGTCAAAGCCGTGCCGACGGCATTTAAATATGCATAAAGCGAATCGCGCAACGAGCTACGAAATATGCATGCGGCGAAAGGGTGAGTGGAGGTAGTATAGTTTAAAGGGTCGGGAGGGTGAGGACAGCGACGAATTATAAGGCGATCATCCAACTTTGGGAGGTAGCTCGTTGCCTGGGCGCAAAGTCCTCTGCGTTTTCCGGCGGGGATCGAGAAGACCATGACGTATAACTTCGGCCTGAGTTTCGCGGTTAGCCGTGAATTCCAATCGCGGCTGCGCTTTACTACTCTGTATATGCCGAAAGAGCACCAAAGGGTATACGTGTAAGCGTCGTTAACCGAAGTTAAAGAAGGCCTTTTACACGATTTTGAATACCAAGACTTTGATTACGATTTTCGAGTGCAAATTCTTCAAATAAGTTCGGCTAAATTATTCATTGATTTGCCATTAAAGTTTTCAGTATCTCCATTAGATTGAAAGTACAAAGCTTTATAAATAAGTAAAAATTTAAATAATCAAAGTTGAAATTTAGCTACAAATTTACTATGAAATATTGAAAAAAATCAACTAAACTAATAAAAAAATTGAAAACATTAGTTTTCGATTTTTTATTGAAGTTTAGTAATTTAATTGTGTTCATTTAGAATTTAAATTTTGATAGTTCATTAATCTTTCCCTGCATATTTTAGAATGCAAGGTACTTAAAAGCATTTTATTTATAGACGTAAAACTAGATATATCTTTTAAATATCGATGCAGTGAATTGCCAATCTTTACGTTACTCTAAAAACAGTTTGAACCTTTACTAACAAGGAGAGTGTACGACATTTGGGTAATGGATTTTCCTGTAACTTTGGGATATGTTTTCTAACGTTAAAATATGTATAGGAAGCCGCGTCTGTTCGGCTTATGCTCGATTTTTCAAAAGTAGTGTGCTCTTTTAGCAAAAATTTAAGAAAAATCGATTTTTGTTTAATCACGTATAACTTCTCAACTATTAATGGTACAGTATTTTAACTATTGGCATTCGAAAAGTGAGATCAAATCCTATCGATTAAAAACAATTACATCAAAAAATCTTTATTTGTAAAAGTTAAAAGAGCACATAATTTTTTAAAAATCGAGCGTTTGACCGAACGGACGCGGCTTCCTTCATATTTTAACGTTAGAAAACATATCTCAAAATTACAGGAAAATCCATTATCCAAATATCGTACACTCTCCTTGTAAGACATATTTTCTGAAATAAAATTAGTACAATATTTTTTGTAAAAAAATAATTATTTATTTAAAATAAATTTTATTGCGTAAGTTTAATATCTAACCTGAAATTCTGAATTAGGAACTCTTGTAATGAAAAAATACTTGCGAATATAGCTAACAAGAATAGTTTTAACCTATGGGTTACAAATTTTGACTGAACGTTTAATGCGGTTTCGAATAGTGAACCATAATAGAATTTTACATTATACTGCATTACGTTCGTTATTATTTAGAAGCTAAATTTAAGAGTAAAGTAAATTCAAATCATCAATATTTATATTTACATGAGTTTTAGTGAAAGAATTCAAATTATTTGTTGAAGGACATATACAAACGTGCAAAACAGCAAGTTTTTAAAATTTGCTAGTTGTATTTCAAAAGTTCTTTTTCAATTGTATGTTTGAAATGCCTTTATCATTTTTTTCCAAAGGGGATAAAAAATGAACTTGAAAATTTTAAATAATTTTTCATATGATACACTTATTTATAAATTTCTCTTAAAACTGCAAAGAATGTTCAGAAAATTGAATTCGATATAATAAGTCAATGATATTTTTGACCTTTGTGGATCCTATTATTTAGAATAGGTATACCTCGGTGCTGATGGAATAATTGTTAAAAAAGTGTGAGTCAATAAAATTGCCAGTAATTGCCTAACCTTCAATGAAATTGACAAAAGAGTTCAAAGGTATAGTGTCGGTAAAAAAATGAAATATTTTCAGCTAACTCGAATAAAAGCGAAGGATTGACAGTGACAGAAATAATCAATTCTGCTATTTGCCAATACATTTGAATATTTAAAGAAATACGAATAAATCTATTGATCTTTTCGAATCAAAGGTGCATGACATCTACTGAACTTCTCAAAATTTTTCATTTACAAAATAAATAAAGTAATTTAATAATTTTGAATAATTTCGGTATATTTTTTCACGTAAATTATAGTAATATAAAAATATATAATATTATAATTATTAGTAATTATAATGAATAATTATCTTAATTTATTACCTTTTTCTAAGATAAAAAATTGATATTTTAATTGTGAGCAACTAAAAAATGAAATTATAAAAATTATTATTTATTATTTATTTACTACAAATCTCAAGCTTTTTATAAAAAAAATTAGATGTAATACGGTTTTATATTGTTTTTTCACTTATGAAATCTGCGAACTAGTTGATTCGATATAGTACCCTATGCTCTGTTGCCGAATTATGCATATTCTAGCGCCTTCGCTGCTAATGTAAAGCAATTCACGTTGTAAGCTTCAATCAAGCGAGTGTGATTTCCCTTGTATTAACATAATTAGGTCATTACGACTTCTCTATGATGTTCACAAACTGCCCTGAAAATTGAACTAAACTTGATTTAATTAGCTAGTTACACTCTGTTCTTTATTGAATTTTGTTGAAGTTTTGATCAAACAAATAAAATTACCAGGACAGATTTTTTAATTTTTATGAAAAAAAGATAATAAAAAGTAAATTCAAAATTCTTAATAAGAAAAATTAGTAATGCAAGAAACGGCAGTTGACTATAGAATTTCTTTCTTGAAATTTCAAATGTTTCCAAATTAAAATAATAAGGTAAATATTTAGTTTAATATAAAGCTTAATAAAACTGAATGAGAGTGCATTGTTTCTTAGTACTTTCGGGAAAACACCACTATGAAATCTAGTTATATTAAAGTATATTCCTTTAAGAAATCTATCTCAGTTTCGTTATACGCTCGGATGTTGGTTCAAAATTAATAAATATCCATTCTACGCACGTAGGTGCTTACTTTACTCCAGCTCTCGCTACAAGCTTCAAGAGTCCCATTCGTTTCGCAAATGTATGTTTCCACAAATTTCGTACGGAGTTTTCTATCACAATGTCGTGATTACTATAACTCGGAAATTTTACAGCGAACAAGGGACGGAACACGACTTCCCAAGGCACCGCACGTAAGGAAAATTCATAATTGACCACGCGGTCGGAATAGCAACGATCCCGAAGTATTTATGGATGTACAAACACAATGCGCCCCATTAACGGCCAGAGTTGAAAACTAAGTTTCGGTCAGGTTAAAAGTTCTGTTGCGTGTGTAAATAGGATCGAAGTTTTCTTTTACATTTAAAGTTTCTCGTTAACATTTTGTGTTACCGTTGTTTGTTCAATAAAATTTTAAATTGTTGATATTTACAGAAAGATTATCATATAATTCTTTTAACATTTGAATAATTTTTAACTATAACGTCTTACTATGGTTAAAAATAATTTTACTTTACAAAATTTGTTAAAAAAAAATTAATACTTTATTATTTCTGTGAATGGAGCTACTTATTGATCAGGATGAGTGTATTTCTAGAACTGTTTATGAACTTTTAATGTTTGCAAAAACAGATTATTGCAAAGAGCGAAATGAAAGCTACATATTACATTCATAAATCAAATAAAGAATTCCAGTCAAAGAATTTTAATAACGATCTTTTTTAATCAAAAATGGAGCTACTTATTGATCAGGATGAGTGTATTTCTAGAACTGCTTATGAACTTTTAATATTTGCAAAAACAGAGTATTGCAAAGAGCGAAATGGAAGCTACATATTACATTCATAAATCAAGCAAAGAATGCCAGTCAAAGAATTTTAATAACGATCTTTTTTAATCAATCCAAAAAAAGAAGTAATGAAGTATGAAGTGATAGTAAACTTCAACGGTAAATTTTTACATGTTAATTTCTTTTATACGTACAAAGAATAGTCACGTAAAAGCTCCAAGAGCTGTTTGTGTTTTGAAAAGAAATTAGCGCAGCGTGAAGAAAAATTATCAAAACAAAGCCCATGTTTAACTTGCTTACACGTCCAGAATTTTTTTCCGACTTCTCTTTTTAAAACAAGTGGCACATAAAACAAAGTATGCAACAAAAGGAATATTAACATTACAGTCGCATAAAGCATATTCCGCAAGCAGTAGCCACTCTCGAATATAAGCAAAGCAGATAATAATGTCAGTCTCTTGATTCCGAATGTCTGCTTCATGATTTTGTTAGCTTTTAATGATTAAAGGAAAACCTTATACATGCATATTCCTTATTTCATTTAATACAATAGCAAACGTACTTTAAAAAGGAAATATTTTGAAATTGAAGGAATAAAAATTACCTTCAATTAAGATGAAGAAATTTACTTTTAAAGCCTTTTTAGAATAACTTTTATAGACGAATATCAGTAAATTACTTTTAAAGTAAATTGATGTTTCACTCGATGTAATATTGATATTTTGATCTCTCAAAATTAAGTCATAATAATATAAAAATTTTGTTACGGACACAATTAAGCGTGTTTGTCAACAAGGCTCGCCAGCAAGCCCTAAGCGCAAACGTAAATTGAATGATTTAGGATTTTGAGAATTTAGCATCGCAAGCGTTTCTTCACGGCCTAGCTCTAATTGCACGAATCGACAAGGCAATTCGTGGTTGTGCAGCCAAGCGGTGGTCCTTGGGCTGCCCTGTGACTATTATTATTATCCCGAAAGGGAGTTTTCAACCTGGTATATATTAATTATAAGCATCTCTAGAAAATAAGTCGGTTTAGGAAAAGAGTATCTATAACATAATAAATAGTAAAAAGCAACGATGGCCGACACGAATATCTGGCATGCGGACAGCGCTCCGGAAAAAAGCCGCAAAACGTCGACGTGATTTTTCCCTGAGCGCACCGGATACCTGAGAAGAAAACCTCTCAGAGGAAGGGCAGCATCAGCTTCCTCTTCCGCTTCGGTACAGAGTTATTCGATCCAAGAGGAAACAAAATGGATAGGCAGAATATATGTAGCCTCCGTGCGCTGACCACCATGCAGTTTGCGAGCTCGCTCCGCCAATCTTTTCGTCAAATCGTTATAGTTATTAGTGTGTGTTTATTTCATTTAGTCTAATATTATTTCGCTTATTAAATAACGTCCACTTTATCCCGAGCAGATTTATTTCTGCAAGAGGGTGGGAGTGTCGACAGAAACGTGAAATGTATAAATTTTTATTTTACTATACCTTAACTTACAGACATTGAACAATAGAAAAGTTGATAATTAAATGAAATTTCTTTTATATTTAAAGAAAAAATGGTCTTTGAACAAAGTAACTATTTGTGTTATACGGAAAATTTTTATTTTTTTTTAAATTCCGACAATATTCTAATCTATTAATGAGATAGATTTCTAACTCTAAAGTTTAAATATTTTACAAGGAAAGGTAGCCAGCTCACGCGGAAAAAGAAGAGCTTTCACGCAGACAAGAAAAAATCCAGAGGAAAGAACGAAAGAAAAGCTGCAGAGAAATAAAGTCAGTAGGAGGAGTTGGATGGGAGATCCAGAGAAAGAGATTCTAAACACCCAGAAATAAGAGATGAAAGTGGGAAAAAGAAAGAGAAAGTTTACTAGCTGTAGTTGCAGAATGCATAAGCACAAATATCAGAACTTAGACGTAGAAACAGCAGAAGATTCATTCTTATTAGTAATAAGAATTAATTTTTAAGATTTGCTAAAATAACAAGGCATTAATAATTATATTTTAATAGTTTTTAAAAAGGTGCCCAGTTTTGCTTCTTACTTTATCAATTTCAATTAAATATGATTTTATTTATTGTTTTTGCATTATTTTTTCGAAAACTATGAATTTCTTTATTGAAAAATAGAATGTTATATTCAAACTATATGTATAGCCTACGAATTCTAGGAATTTTTCTATTAAAATAACATTATAATTAATACTTAATTTTAAAATTAATACTAAATTAAAAAAAAATAATTATTAGTAAGTTTTATATTTAACGAGCTGCCAAGTTATCTAAATTTTTATCATCTACAAAGAATAAACTAAAAAAAACTTGGTTTCACAGTTACATAATCAAGAGAAATAATACAAAACAGTAAGAAATAATGAAGAAAGATAAGAAAGAAAAATATTAAGAAACTTACAAGTTATACAGAATGAGAGAAAGTTGGCGAGAGAATTTAAGAGTATAAAAGAGAAAACAAGCCCAGGATAGATATAAAAGAATAAAAATAGAAATAAGAAGAGGTAGACATGTAGGGTGATAGATATACAACGATGAAAGGAGTTAAAGACATATTTCTGAAAGATGAAAAGATAAGCTATTCTTTTGTGAGCTATTTACAATTTTATTTTCATGCTACATGTCCAGCCATTGGTTTTATTACTAACTCCTGTTACACAAAAATACAATCGAGTGAACGATATCAGTAAATATAAAACGAGTTTTTTTTAAGACATCCTAAAAAGATTTCAATGGTCTATTTTTATTGAATTCCTCCTCAAGCATTATTTAACAATTCATTTTCGGTGATCAAAACGAATATATACTTTTTCTTGACAACTTCAACGCTAGGAGCAAACCAGGAATCGTGCTACGACTTTTTGTTTTTTTAAGCGTTAGGTAAAGTAAGAGAAATTACTTGTCCTGATTAGATTTGATTTGATTTACATAATTATGTATAGATTATTAACCTGACTATACATTAGAATATAAGATATATCTTCTGCCTATGAAGTTATTTGCGATTGAATCTTTGAACTCTGACTCTTGGAATGCGATCTAGAAAAAAATTGAGAATTAGTGTGCACTTACGTTTACATAGTGATCGAGCTAGATTGAATCATCTACTTATTAATTTATACATACATTTTTGCAACGGGAAGGAAATATCCCACCTTAATTTTATAAAATTGCCTTAGGGCAATCTTAATGTGAAAAGTCTTATTTATTTGAATGTCAAAATTATATTAATATTATTATAAAGAAACATTCTTTTAATTAATCTGTGTTACTATTCATATGTTAAATATTATTATTAGTGATTAAAATTATTTCAAAACCAAATTAAATTTTCATTAAAATTATTAAGGAATAAAAATTGTACAAGCTGCTTGTAAATATTAATTTAAATGCAAGATTTTAAGTTTCAAGTAGTAATGCGTAAAATTAGTCAGACGTAAATACAAGCCGTAAGTAGCAGGTACATCTTGCTGGCTGCTGTAGTAACATGAAATTGTATTCAAATTAAACTCACGAGGAGCAGCATCGCAAATGACAAGAATTTATTAACGTTCTATGTCCCGCTAGTTATGCTTATTAATTAAGGTCCTTTACACAAGATACACTGCGTATACATAATATATTCTCCGACATTTTTCAAGTTTCATACCGTTGTCTTGGCAAATGCAAACGCAAGACTTTCTCAAAAGAGTGCCTCATGTTTCTTTCACTCTCGAGTCCGCGATAGACATTTTTCAAGTTTCCTTTGACGTAAGGAACCTCGCTTCGCTCGGGCATTTTTCGTTTTTTGAAGCTACTCTCCTCCGCTAAATTAACTACATTCTTCATGAAAATTCTCCGCTAACGAATGGGCCTCGATTTAAAAAAGCCGCCATGATTCGGCAAGAAAAAAACAGACGCAAGTGAATAGGCTGGCGGGGGAAAGGAAAATAACGGAGGATACGAAAAGATGGAGGGGAAAAGATACCAAGCGAAAGGTGAAATTGAAAGGAAACTCGGGCCGTCCCTGGCGAAAGCCCTTGGGGACTTTCCCCTAGCGTTATTCAAAATAGTAGTAAAGCTAAGCGCGCGGTCAGGGTATACACGTATTTCCGTACATGAGCATTGAAGCTCTCTGCAAAGGGTCGAGAGGAAGGTAAACAAAGGGAAGACGACCGCGGACGTGTGCGCCTTCCTCTGTGTATTATTTTTGTCATCCACTTTGCCTCTGATGTGTTTCAGACACTTAAATGCAATTTGGCCAATCTTCCTCATTTCTTTCTCGTTTCTTCGAGTCTATGTGCCGTTTCGTGCTTTCCTACAAATTGTTGAGGCCTTTTTAGCTGTGATTCGGGACACTGCGCTGTCTTTTTTCTTTCAGGTGGATAGAGTGTTTCTTCTCGTCTTTTTCTTGAGTCGCATATACTCTCAGCGAATCTGGATTTTTTTACGAAATTCTAAAAGTTCATTTTCTTCGTGAAAAAGTTATTTAGTTTATTTCCCTACCCTTTTTATTTTTCTTTATAAGGAGTATAAAAATGTGTTTAAAAAAAAGAATTAAAAAAAAATGAAGACTTTTAGTATTGAAATAGAACGTTAAGTAAAGTATGCGTACATTTATTCGAGTTCAGCATCTAATCGATTTAGAAATTCCACCCCTTCAGAAATTGAATATTTTATTACCGTTTTAAATGTTATGCATAAACATATATCTTTGCTCGTTAAGCACAAACTTATTAGAATAATTCATACAAACTTGTTCGTGTGCTATGAATATTAAGGTAAAATCGTAAAAAAATTTCTTGCTTTTTATCGAACTTAGTAGATTGTTTCCTAAGAAGCGAACTCTTCACTTCGTCGAATAGAGTTTGAGCAACTACTATACATTTATGTAATTTGATCAAAAGTTTCCGTACGAACCGAATCACTTTTTACTTCTTTAAAAGATGTTTCTTTCCTAAGGTCGCATGTAAGATTTTCGTTATAATATTAAAAAACTTAAACTTCGCCTTTCACGTTACCCTCATTTTTATCTGCATGTACAATTTTTGCACAAAAAAGTTTTTTCGATTTCAAAAAATAATATCTTTTATACACATAGTTCGAAATGATTATAAATTACTTGTAAAATATTTATTCTATGTTGAACATTCTGAATGGGGTAGTCAAATTAATAACCTTTTTTATTGTAGATTACTTATCTTACTTTAGTATAAATGTGGAATATTCCTACAAACTGAGCTATAAACATTAACTGCCACGCTTTTATAGCGGCGATTTCGGCGCTCGTCAGGTTTTTTCAATTGTAGTCAATTGTATAGATATTTTAATTTTTCGCGCGTGCTTCTTCAATTGTCCTGCCGTTTCCCTCTCACGATATTCGTTTGGGCACGCAGGTGATCCTTATAATCCCGGAAACAGAACTCTCTATTAAGGTTACATAATCACCATTAGGTCATCATCAATGATGCACTTACTGTGAAGGACCTCACGGCTACAGAAATATTTGTGCACATTGATCTTGACGAGGAAAACGGTACGGAATTCGTTTTACATGCTATTTTTAATTCGTAATAAACATTAACATTTCACCGCTAGAATTCGGGAATTGCTCCTCTTTTGAGTAGTTTTCTAGAAAATAGCGTTTTCTAAGAGCCAAGACTAAGTCTTGTTAGTATCCCCCACTCAGAAGTACGAATTTCCTGATACCATTAAAGCCCCGCTTTTAGGGGAGGGGTAATGGAAATTTTGATACAAGAACTACTCGAAATTCCGAAAAGCGAAGCAATCTCAATTACACGTTTTGCAGGTTCTTTTTCAATCACTTCCATTTTTTGACTTGGAATAAAAAGTGAGCACCGTTGTTCAAGACCTCGGGTCCTCACTCACAAGATCTGCCACCTTGCAAGCTAGTCGCTCTAACAACAAGTTAATGATCGACACCGTTAGCTTAATTTCGAATCGTTTTCGTATTGCAATTGGACTCTTAATATAGATATAATAAATAGGTACAATAAATTAGCATTTTTGGCAAACATTTTTATTACTTTTCAACATATTTTTATAGCTTTCAAGTATTTTTTGTCAGCTTAAGCGATATACACATACTTTTTTTTTAAAGAGATTATCAATTATCATACATTGAACCAGAAATCATTGAGATTCTATTTGAATTTATAACCGAAAGTATTAAATAAAAAAACTTTGGATTCAATACAAAAAAAATTTACATCGAATCGAACCATCCTCTTAAAGTACACCGACATTTCTACTCAAGATTTTTCTCCGCCTCTTTTTCCAACATTCCTCCAATCTCTCTTTCGCTTCTTTTCTTTGATTTCTGTTTTCTGACGTGCTCCTTTCCACTTTCTGCTCTTGACTACTAACTTTTTTCCCACCGAGTCTCCTCCTGCTCTTCTTTTAACATGATTATAAATCATTTCTCTATCCTCGCGCTCTCGCCAATGCCACGCGTATTTGTTCATCTATCTTCTTCTATCTCTCAGCGCCAGACTGCGGGCGGAAAAACGAGTGCGGAAACGGGCAAGTTAAAGAGAGCTGACCGAGATTTTTTGTCCGGTAGTCATAGCTGTCGGTGGAAATCAATTGATTCTGCAGAAGTAAACTATATCACTGAAAACTATGCAATTGACGCAATTAGTTGCAATATTTATTATTGTGAAATATTAATAATTTTTTATTTTCAAACATCTTAAATTTTGAAATAATATTTTAGCACATTTTTCAAGTGTTTATGGCGCATCGAAGGATTTCTTTTAAAAATTTATCGTTTTACTACAGTATTTATATAAAATTGTAGCTGCTAAGGAGGGAATTTATTAAAGAAGATAGCAGGGAGTAGTCTGGAGAAAAATAGGATACTTAGTGACCTGAAATTACTAATATTTACTTTTAATTTTTTACGTGCATTTTTACTATTTCTAGAAGATAAATTTAAACAAATGTTTTGTGTTTCTTTTATTTTTTATAACATATCTACAGTTTATGATATTTATGATTACTATTTTCTACTATTTAAAAATAATTGATTTATATATTTAAATATGGCAAAAACGATTACTAATAAACTTTAAAGAGAAAGCAATATAGTTCCTTATTTCAAATGTGCAATATATATAAATTATAAAAAAGCAGCAACTTTTCAATTGCTTTGGATCTATTTTTAACTCTGAAATCTGAAATTTTTAAAATTAAAATGGCAAGTTGAACTAAAAAAGTATGAAGATATATTTTGCAAACACTTCAGAAACTTTAATGCACTTCTCTCGTGTCGACCTTAAAATAAAAGTATTTAGAATTTCGAAATGGTTTTTCTTACTTCTAATATATATGTAACATAATGCATTTTCAAGCTCGCAAAATGCACTCAAATGAATATTTGTCTCAATCCCTTTTTTTATAACTTTAAAAATTGGATGGATTTATTTTTCAATTAAAATGGAAAGCCTGAAAATGTGTTAAAAAGAAATGAATATTTGATAAAAAGTAAGAGATTAAATCAGATGAAAAGTTAAAAAAATAAAAAAAAACTTTTTTCCCGAGAAAAATAGGATATCCGCGTTCAATTTCAACTTTCATCTTTTTGTTAAAATTTTTTGTTTAAAAGTTTCAAATTCAGATCGCATTAAAAAAAATTACTCAAAAGAATCCATCACCGAGAACATCGCAGCTGATTAAAAGACCAGCCCGAAGGAAAAAAAAAAGTCATTATGCAGCATTGCGAAATATTACTCGCTGGGAGCGAATTGCTAAATGTATATCATCGGCTGAGTCTACACATGCAGGTATACGTTTAGACTAGGCCGAGGCTCCTCCAGTGCGACGGCGCAGTAGCGGCACTTGACCTGCGACCTTCCTCCGCGCGCGACTTCCTTTCGTTATTATTTCTCCCCCTCTGCCCTCTCGCTTTTTTCTTCTGCGGCTCCTACAGCTCCTCTTGTAACCCTCCTCTCACTTGGCATTTCCGACTATTTTCCTTACTCTTCCCCTCTCTTCTTTTTAATTAAATTGAGGCTGAATCTGGAAATTCCTCCGCTGAAATTCAATTTTTCGCCGAGGCGTAACGTAGCGCATTACAACAACGAGCAATATGTTTATTCATTGCTGGACGAGTAGGATAAATTATTTATCGCAGGTAGGCTTTTCTACGGTTACGCTGATGTACTAGAATTCACTGAGTACCGCATTCTTTTTTCGCAAAAAAAAATATAATCTTTTGATACATTTTATACGATTAAATTTACAACTGCTGAATAAAACAACAAATATGTGAAAATTAAAATGTTTATTGAGAAATTAAATTCATAATATTAATTTATTGCAAATAGTTACAATTAAATGTTTGTATTCGTAAAAAAAATTTTCATTATTATTTATTTTATTTATATTATAAAGAAGATATATTTTATTATTTTTAAAAAATTGAAGTTTTAAAAATATTAGGTTGACTTGAATACTACACTGAGAAAAAACCGTAGTTGAAATAACGACAAATTGTAATCAAATTAAAGCACTCAAAATCTGCTATCAAATCAA
>JAWWEO010018852.1:0-19969 GCA_035582975.1 Ormyrus labotus
TTAGCGTAAAGGTTAATTAATTACTTATATCAAAATTTATTATTTTTATTGTTATTTATGTATTTATGAATGTTATTGTCAAAAAAGTTCAATAAAATTATTCACACAATTCTCGTTATATAATAAAGTGTTACCATTTCATGATTGCAGTATATATAGGATGAATAAAACGAAATCTCTTTGTATTTTCAAAATTTGTAACACGAATTTTATGATTAAAGAGAAGAAACAGTGATTCTAATTTTACTAAATGTATTAGCATCTATGGAACAGGATAAAGTAAATGAGATTATGTGAATTGCCGGTGTTCATATTTTGAGTTATGTACTTCATTATTTGTGTGTGTGCGTCTAACTTGTCGCATTTGCTATTGCTATAGTCACATTTCCGGTAAGCTAACCGTTTGAAAGAAGAAACAGCCCAGTTGGCTGAAAGCACCTGGCAATTTTTATATTAATTTCGCTTGTCGGTTCAAAATTTCAGCTTTGGTTGGATCAGAGTGCCGGGGAAAGATGGCGTGGAGCTAAAAAGAAGAAAATTTCATAGCTGATTAGTTTAGGACATTTGACAATGGAGCAACGCTATATTCTTTTAGAATACTCAAAAGAAACAGTACTTAAAGTTTCAGAGGGATTGGATTAATAATAATAATAATAATAATAATAATAAATACTTTATTTTAAACTTAATAGTTATAAATTATATATTTTAAACTTAATTCTATATTCTATCTCTATGTAACTCTGTAGAGTGCAGTGAGTGTGTGAGAGTTTGTGTTGATGTGTAGCATGTTTTATTATATCTTCGGTTAGATGTTTAATCTTTCTTGATCATCTTTGGGCGGATGTCGCATCTTTTTCTCTCTTTCCTCAATTCTCTTATTCTCCATCTTGTCTTTCTCTCTCTATTTCTATCTTTTCCTCTTCTCCTTTTCTTTCTTCCTTTATTTCGATTCTTGGTATCATATATCCTGCATCTTTTGCCATCCTCCTCATCTCATCCATTAATTCACACTCAAGTTTTCTCTCTCACCAACTTTTATTCCTCCAACCTTACTACTCCTTTCCTCTCCCGCTTTCGCTTCTTTCTCCAAATCATTCATTCCCTGTCTCTTCTGCCGCGCCTTAATATTCTCCTCTATCGGTTGTCCTGTCTCGTTCTGTTTACTCTATGCCTGTCTTTCTCCTCAACCTTACCTTTTGTCCCTTCTTTAATTCTTCTTTTTCTCTCTTCACTTTCCCAGCCCTTTTTCTTCTCCTTATTTATTTTCCTTTCCTCTTTCCGATTTTCCTCAGTATTTATTTCCTTCTCTGTTCTTTACCCTGTGGTTTTACTGTCCTAACTTTGAGCTCTCACACACACAGCCACTCTGTCACTTGACCGTTAACTCTCCAGGATTAGATTAATATAAAACATATAAGCCGCTCTAAGAAAATTTAGATTTTTTACTAAAATTATTATAATTGAACAAAATTTCTATATAGTTTCAAAAATAATGTAGCAGAATGATGTATTATACCAATGACAAAATCGACAGTAAAAATATTTTATCCGAGTTATCACCTCCTTGAACTTCAGATCAAGTTAGAATGTTTTTGAAGCTTTTAATTTCTTCCCTCCAACCCTCGAAATAATAACATTATTCAGTCATCATAGCTAGATCAAATTTTGATTTGTCTTTTTCAAGTTCCTTTATTTTTGTTAATTTTAATTAATTTGTTTAAAGTAATTCAAAATCGAGAAATATCTTTTTACAGGAGTATAATCTTTAATATAACTTTTGCTAAATCTGAGAAAGCCCCTTCCAAGTGCTAAGGTTTTCCGTGCCTGTATCATTATATAAATAATCCGTGTGAGAACATTTTCACTTCACGTCGTATAGCCGCTAAGTTCAGAAGTTATGAAACGAGTCTCAGCCCTGCTTGGGAGAATCGTTCGCTCTTAAAATTGATGATCACAGAAAGAACAGCGTCATGTATAAAATGCGTAGTAGCCGATGCAGGAAGCTTCGTAGAATTTATGTAGTTTTTATGGACCGAACGCATATTATTTACAGGTGACGCTTCTCTTAGCGGTCGCGATCAACTCTGGTCAACAATCTTGCGCAGGCATCGGTTGGAACTATCCACGCGTATTAGTTGATGTATACTACCAAGTTTCAAAATCGGCGACCAAAGCTGAGAAGGCTTCTTAACTCTTGGTGTTGTATAAGGTAAATTGACTTGGTCCGCGAGGACGAAAAATACTGCTAGCTATACCGAAGGCCAATGGTTTTGAATACAATAAGTGGATAGAAATCCATGAAAATCCGTGTATAAAATCATGATTTTAACATCGATTATTTCCAAAACTATAACGTCAATTGCTCTAAAAATTTTAGTAATCGTGTTACGTATATACTATTAGGTTGAATGGTTTTCAGAAACTTCTTATCATTTTGATATCGGTAACCAACCTGTTTAAAGCTTATAAATCTATCATGAAAAAGTTTATCTCACCCGAACACCTGAGATTTCTGGTGTGCTCTAAAAACTAAATGTTGCAGATCAAATTCCACCTAAAACAGCGAACTTAAAAACTGCTTAAATAAAAATTCAAAACATAAAGTTGTAAGATTTAACCTGGAATCTCATTTTAAAATGAATAAAAATATGAAAATTTTCCAGATGGAAACTTATCTGAAATCTCTAGTGGAATATCATCTTAAAACGTATAAATACGCAAAAAATTCCAGATGAGAACTTATCTGATATTTTAGGTGAGAGCTCATCTTAAAAATTATATTAATTCATTAAAAATTTTCCAGATGAGAACTTACCTGACATCTCAGGTGAGATCTCATCTGAAAAACATATAAAACCACACCTGAGATTTTGGCCGGGGAAATCAAGTGAGATCTCACCTGAGGATTTTCAGTAGGGGTATTTATATTACCAGGGAAGTTGGCTCCCGCTGCCTTCGACTAACTTCAAGTAGCAAAGTTAGCAAGTGAGCTCAAATAAATAAAGACGTCTTTAAATTGTCGATAGAGGATATAGAGAATATGAAGCAGACCTGAAGCAGCTCCGGTAAATAATCTCCAAGCCCAGAACCAACATTTGTCGCATGAGAGAAGGACGCGGGCGGGGCGGCAATATCGTAAAAAGCATAAGAGGGCCAAAGAACTAGAGGAGTTCGCCAAATTTACGGCACACTCTTTTCAGACATATAAAAGGGGAAGAGGAGGACGTAGAGGAGGTAACCGCGGAAGAGGAAGAGACGCAGTCTAGTTGTCGAAGTTATTGTGTTTAATTGTAATTTGCCGAAGTTATTGTATTTAATTGTATTTATTCTGTAAATTCCATTTAATAAAGCCGACAATTCGGTGTGATACGCTTTTTATTAAAATAACGACGAGTCTTCAGCAAGAATATATTAAAATCGCGCAACAATATTTTCAACTTGTGGGGACTTCTTCATCCGAATGTGACACCGTACCTGTACGCCAATGCATGGCGTCTTTTTACTTTTTACACCGACAATTTAAAGACGTCCTTATTTATTTGAGCTCACTTGCTAACTTTGCTAATTGAAGTTAGTCGAAGGCAGCGGGAGCCAACTTAAATTTGGCGTTAGCATCCTATTTTTCGCACCGCTGATTGTGACATGGCTGCCGCGCCAAATAAGTTGGCTCCAGTTGCCGTTGACTGACTTCAAGCACGGTCGTACATACAGGTCTGGAAACTCCGATGATGGGGGTAACGCTCTTTAGATCATGTAGGTATAGAGCTTCGTATTTCGGCCACGACGTGAGGCGTTACGATCGAATCCCTCATAAAGTCCTAAGCTATTTTCTTGTGGCTTCTTCACTTTGCAAAAGTGTGATGCAAAAACATTTTAAAAACAAATTATAAAATGCCAGACACATGTATTGTAGAAAATTGTGAGGCAAGAAAAATAAAGACAGTAAAAGTGTCTACTTTTAAAGTGCCTCATTAATAGACATGAAATCTCGACGTAGATTAATTTATGCAAATAAACATTTTTTAAATTTAATGTGGCATACAGAATTTGTTAAATACGCATCTAATGCAAATGTTTTTGATTTAACGGTTGATGATGCATTAGAAAATTATAATTTTACATTTCCTTGTAAAGAACATGAATCTGATATCCTAGCTTATGCTATTTATTATTACATACGTCTTAGAATGCGACAGTACACGTATTAAGAAAATCAAAAATTTAAAAAACAATCAGCTGTCAAAAGAAAAATGTCCAAATTAGAAATAACGTAATATAACAATATTTATTGTTTATGTTTAAAATATTTAAATAAATTTTATATAAGCATTTAAAGTACTTTTAATTATTATCAAAATCCTTATCCTTAATTAAAATTCATTAATCCTTAATGATTAATAAAAATTATTGAAAAAGAACCGCGCGTACACAAAATCATATATTTTTCACTTATATCGATTAAATTTTTATAATTTTGAATTATTAATTGTTATTAAATGTTTTTTCCCGTCTCTGTATTTACAAATATTAACTACTGTGCATGCGTTACTATGTGTCGTGGTGAATTTGAAAACTATGGCTGTGTTATCTCTATTAAAAAAATCGAGGTGGAAATCGAGCTCGAAATCGAGCTCCGTTTCCAGCGCAAATCCAGCTCGATTCGACTCGATTTCCAGGTGGATTGTGTTACGTCTGAATTTAATCGGACGGTTTGTTGCTCTTTTTAAGCCTACCACCTTCGTACCAATAGCTTGGGACGAGTGTTGTTGGTGACGTTCTTCTTGCGAAGTCTAAGAGAAACTAAGTGGAGAATCTTTAACTTAGGAAAAATCTTTTTCCCAGCTAAAAATTCTCGCTCCTTAGAAATCCCCTTTTTTTATATAAGTTCCGTTCCTACCTACCCGGCCTACACATGCTATCTAGCTATTTCTATCAAAAATTTCAGGGTTTTATGGTTTTATTACTCTACCCCGTTTCAGGCACGCCCGGGCCCTAATCAGACGAACGCACGGTACAGGCGGTAAGGCCTCCCATCTTTTACGTTCGTCCTCCTAACACTGATAAAACTAGAGCACGGTACTGGCGGTGAGGCCTCCCGTCTTTTGCTCTAGTCTTCCTATCGCCCTATCGTCCCTATAACATTCAAGCACGGTACAGGCGGTTAGGCCTCCCGTCTATCGCTTAAATTTTCTAACACTAATATCCCACTTATAGCACGGTACAGGCTGTTAGGCCTCCCGTCTTTTGCTATAAGTTTTAAAAACGACCCTAATGCTTCTAGCTAACACTGTTAATTTTTTTATTGCTCACCTTGTATTTATTTGTTGATTTCCTTCTTATAATTTTCTTCTGGGTGATATTTATTTTAATTTATTTATATTTGTTTAGTTGTATTTATTTTTAATTTGTTAAAGGTTTTTCTTTTTAAATGATTTTGAAAGTTTTCTAAGTTTTAAATGCTTGTTTATTCAAAAAGATTTTAAATGGGGCTAATACACTAAATCTCTTGAGTTGCCACACTCTCGAGATTTCCTTAGCGAATGCCCACCGCGCTCTTGGTGCTGTTCTATTTAAAGGCAACTGGGCCTTACCGAATTTTAACTCCAAGGAGGGGAGAGCATCCCTTGTGGACCAATCTTATGCAAGGAAAGGAGGGCATGGACGGAGTGACCGCTGGAAAATTTAGGTGGCTCGAAAAACCGTTGAGGAACTCGCCTTCTTGCTCGCTTTTCCTTTTACTATTATACAATTTATATTTATTACAATTTATATTTGTTTTAACTTAAAATCACCCCCGTAGATTATTGGTTGCTGGGGACGTATTCTAATATTAATTTTCTTAGATATTAAACCTTTCGAGGCTTTCTAACTTATTAACGTATACTATTACTATCTTATTATTAACTTATGGTAATAACTTTTACGCTTTTTAGCAGAGATTTCACTTAATTAAATTATTAATTTTACCTAGGATACTAAAAGAATCAAGGCAGAAAGAAAAGAAAATTCAAGTTTGAATACCTGGGGTAGCCCTTAACGAGAGGAAATTTGACCTGCGACGGTCCTTCTCTGTTTAGTCGCGCGAGCACAGGATGCTTGTGTCTTTAACGAATTTATGCGTGCTGTTTTCCAGTTCGACACTGAATTCCACGATTTCCTATAACGGTTTTCTCCCTTCTTTCATTTAGTTTTTACCACGCTTATAGTGTAAGGTGGTGGACGTTACAATTGCCTCGATTTCCACCTCGATTGTGAGCTGGAGTTGCCTCGATTTTCACCTCGATTTTCACCTCTATTTCGAGATAGATGGGCCTCGATTTCCACCTCGATTTCGAACTGGATTTGCCTCGATTTCGACCTCGATTTTGAGCTAGAGTTGCCTCGATTTCTACCACGATTTCGAGATGGATTGGCCTCGATTTCCACCTCGATATCGAGTTGCAGTTACCTCGATATTCACCTCGATAGCGAGCTCGACTCGCATCGATTTTCATCACAATTTCCACCTCGATTTCGAGGTCAAAATCGAGGCTAATCGAGATCGGAGTCGAGGTGGAAATCGAGGCGAATCGCTTGAAATCGAGGTGGAAATTGAGGCGAATCGAGCTCAGAATCGAGGTGGAAATCGAAGCAAATCGAGCTCGAAATCGAAGTGGAAATTGGGGCAAATTCAGCTCGAAATCGAGGTGAATATTGAGGCCGTTACAGCTCAAAATCGAGATATATCCGCCTCGAAATCGTAGTGGAAGTCGAGGCGAACCGAGCTCGAAATCAAGGTGAAAATCGAGGCCAATCCACCTCGAAATATAGGTGGAAATGGAGGGGAATCGAGCTCGAAATCGAGGCCAATCGAGATTGGAGTCGAGGTGGAAATCGAGGCGAATCGAGCTCGAAATCAAGGTGGAAATCGAGGTGTAAATCGAGGCGAGTCGAGCTGGGAATCGAGGTCAATCCACCTCGTTTTCGAGGTGGAAATCGAGCTGGATTCGAGGGAAGTCGAGGAAAAATCTAGTTTAATCTAGTCGAATTGAGATGGATTCGAGCTGGAAATCGAGCTCGATTTCGAGCTTGATTTCCACCTCGATTTTTTCAGTAGGAATTTAAGAGCGTCATCCCCACCTGTGGAGTTTCCAGACGTATATGTTCGACCGTGTCTTCAAGTAACCAAGTTAGCGCCGAGAGTATCTCTTTCTCTCTCCCGCGGGAGCCACCTGAATATGGCTGATGGCTCCCGCGCCAAATTAGGTGGCTCCCGCGAGCAGGGTTGCATTACGATTGTTCAAAACTGCTCCAAGTTGCAAACTTCAGAGTGAAATAACACAGGAAGTATATCTTTATCTCTCTATATTATATAGTTGTAACGATTTTGCTATCCCCTTCTCTTCCATTCCTCTTCCCTTCCTCTTCCCATCATCTTCCCTTCCTCTTCCCTTCCACTTCCCCTCCTCTTCCCGTTCTCTTCCCTTCCTCTATCCTTCCTCTTCCCCTCCTATTCTACTCAATAGAGCACGCCTCCCTCCCCTCCTTCTCATCCCTTTCTTATCCCGTATCTTAGATTTTTTCGCTCAAGTCCTAGATTTTTAATGATCTTGGACCAGTAAGTAGATAAAGTTGGGAGTAAGACTAAGCGCGAACTTAAGTTTCAAACACTTTAGACTGTTGAAAAAAAACGTATTTTTCAAGATTTTGAATCCTACCATTTAATCCCCCTGCGTGCAATCACGAGTTAACTCGTCCAAAGGAGGTCGTTACAGTAGGCGCAATGCCGAGTTAACTCGTCATAACATTATTTTATATAATTTTTTATCTATTTACATTTATCGAACCTGGAGCCAAGCAAATGAAAGCTTATGAAAGTGTCTCCCCGATAAGTTAAGATTTAATTTTAAATTTTTCTAATTTCTCTTTGAAATTTCACATGGAAACTGGTGGAAAATTAATAAGTTTCGTAGATGTATTTGAACTTATAAACTTTATACTAAATGGCCGAAGAAGGTCACGAATCGACTTAAAAAACATTACTTGGGGGTTTTTGCGATCGCTAAAAATGAATCTGCAGTCAGCATCACAAAATTCAAGATGACGGATTCAAAATGGCGGCCACGTATGCTCATTTTTGCTAAGATAATTGTTATCTTGATAACATTCTCAGCAAAAAATCGAAAATTCTGACTGCAGATTTGTTTTCAGCAATTTCGAAAACATAAACATACGTGTTCTTCTTACGAATACCGTGTAATTAAAAATTGGTGAATTTGCAGATAGTCTGAGTCAGGGTTATCGAGGACGCAGAGGGGTTAAAAGCACGGTATGGAAACCATGAAAAATCCGGGAAAACCTGAAAAATCGTGGGAAACTTGCGTAAAATGTGTTTTATGCCCTCGAGTTTTAAGCAGCTTGGATTTCTCCGAAAAAAAAGCTTTTTTCCGATCTTGAAACCTCTCGATTAATAGCAAAGTATGGGAAAGGCGGAAAATCTGAGAAAATACGACAAAGCTTGGAAAATTCGTTTAAAATCTACGCTTTTACGCTTTTATTGAGTTTTAAAGTAGTATCGTAAGGGGGGTCTGGCACGAAATATAAATTATATTTTCTAATTTTATGTTTTAACTATTTAAGGTTTAATAATGTGATTGGTAACATATGTTAAAGAGGTGTTCGCTATGGATCGAATTAGATTATGCACACAGGGCCAACTTTCACCAGTGATTAGAAAAATTAAATTTTTTATTTTTTGAATTATGGCTCTTGCGTGAAAATAAATATCACCATTGAATTCCTTGACCCTCAAAACCTTTATGAGTGAATTTTTGGAATGATATCTCTGCTGGCTGTGAAAAAAAGTGGGTGTACGGATACTCTCAGGCACGGTGTATAGATATACTTCCTACATTATTTCACTCTGAAGTTTGCAACTTGGAGCCGTTTTGCACAATCGCAACGCAACCCTGTCCGTGAGAGAGAGAAAGAGAAAGAGAATCGCGGCGCTAACTTGGTTACTTGAGTCAGTCGACAGTAGCGGGAGCAAAATTATTTGATGCGGCAGCCATATCAGAATCCTTTTTTTCGCAGCACTGATAAGTGGAAGCGTCTAGTCGGTAGAAAGAGAGAGAAAACGACGTAAGGTTGCTATTTCTCTCTTAAGACACATGCGCTGTGCGTACTTACCCCGGATCTGGTGTTCAAATTTAAATATATTTTAAGCTCTTATCGTAAGAATTCCTATAAAAAAAAATTTATTATAAAAAATGTAGTGAATTTTTTCAATAAATGAACAGTTCATATGTACATTTTGCGTACGTAGGCTAGTTGAATGAGCAGAATTCAGTTACTAGTTTTCTACTTCTCTACGCATGCGTCGTGAAAGAGAGATAGACGCCTATCTGATTGTCTTTCTCTTTTTATTGATCGGTCGTTTTTCGACCCTGCTTGCCTACTCTATCTGTAATATATCTCTATGCACCGAACACCCCGTACGTAAAAGAATTATAGTATTCATTATAGTACATATTATATTTATAATCATAGTAAAACTATAATAAGAGTATAATAAAAATTATAGTAAATGTATAATAATTTCGTACCACTATAAGAGATTACTGTAATCCCATACTATACTAGTCTTCAACTATATAGTATAATTACATAATATAATATTTACTACAAGAGTATAATCCAATACTACAATACCTAACTATACATAACCTGTAGTATTTACTATAAGAGTATAATTCAATACTATAATACCTAACTGTACGTAGCCTATAGTATTTACTACATGACTATAGTACCTTACTATAATTCAAGATTATAGTTTAAAACTACTTGCTACATAATCTTCTTGTAGCATTTATTACTTAACTATAGTTCCTGACTATAGTCCCATATTATAGTCTAAAACTACATTCTACATAAAGCTCCTATAGTAATGTTAATTAATATATTAAAAATAAAAAAATAAAAAATCTGTACCAGGATTCGAACCCGGAGCCTTTCTCTTTCTAAGCAAGCTCTTTACCACTGAGCTATTTTTTTGCTTATGTCATTAAAATTATATTTAGGTTAAAAGTTGTAGCAGCTGGACCGACTATACATTATAACGTAAATATAATTTTAATGACATAAACAAAGAAAATAGCTCAGTGGTAAAGGAGCTTGCTTATAGTTTTAGACTATAATTTCAGATTATAGCCAGGTACTATACTGAATAGTAAATACTATGGGAGCTTTATGTAGAATGTAATTTTAGAGTATAATCTTGAACTATAGTCAGGTACTGTAGTTATGTAGTAATGTTATAGGAACATTATATAGCATGTAGTTATAAACTATAATCTTGAACTATACTAAGATACTATAGTCGTATAGTAAATACTATAGGTTACGTATAGGAAGATATTATAATATTGGATTATACTCTTGTAGTAAATATTATATTATATAATTATACTGTATAGTTGAAGAGTATAGTATGGGATTACAGTGACTCCTTATAGTAGTACAAAATTATTATACGTTTACTACAGTTTTTATTATAATCTTATTATAGTTTTACTGTAATTATGAATGTAGTATGAACTACAGTGAATACTATAGTTCTGTTAGGTACGGAACCCTCTGGGGCCAGTCCACAATAGGTTTAATTCACTATTCGGTTTCCGTTCAGCGTTCAGTTTAACCGTTACGTTGTCGCCACAGAACGGAGTCAAAGTCGGCCAACTACATATTATGCATAATCAATGCTTTGCTTTTAAATTCCGAGTATACATTATACGTACATATGTTCTTCAGATTGTCACTGGGATTTAATTAATTAAATTATATAGATCCGATACTGATCATATATAAGATAAAAACATAAAATTTGAGGTAAAGTAACAAGAATAGGCATAGGTATGCAAATGATCCAGGTAAACCTGGTTTTTGTGGAGTAGCAAACATACTAGCTTAGCTGGTAGGCGGACGCATCACATATCAGCTATGAACAAATATACGCAACAAGAACATAAGTAAAAACGATGTAACGCCGGCAGCGCAATAACAATTTCTAAAATATAATGTAAAAATAAATTAATCTATAAGAGAATCAGTGTACAGGAATTTAAACATCGCATTCTTAAAACAATATACAGAAGAGGCGGATTTGACATTGTCGGGGAGTGAGTCCCATAGCTTTGTAGCTTGAAGACTACATGATTTTTCATACGGAACAGGCAAGTCGAAAGATGACGATGCTGCAGCAGTAAAAGTTCTGGTAGAGCGTCTAACATCAGAATCAATTTTTGGGAACAGAATTTGGGTAAGCCGGTGTTTCGTCATTGAGAATCTTATAAGTAGTCACAGCTATAAAATATTTACGGCGCATAGCTAGATAGAGCCACTTTAATCTTTTGTATAATTCGCTCAGAGCACCGTCACGGCGCAATTTGTAAATAAAGCGAACTGAGATATTTTGCAAACGCTGCAGTTTCATCTCCAAGTATCCAGATAGATCGCAAAAACAAGACAAGTATAATCCAAAGTTTGGCAAAATGAGCGCAGTAACTAGCTGCTTTTTAAGGTTGTGGCTGAGAAAGTTTGCACGAAACCGTAATCGCTTGAGGACCCCATGGATCCGAGAGCAAACTTTAGCTACATGAGAGTTCTAACTAAGATCATCTGACATTACCACACCAAGATTCTTAATGGTTTTAACGAGAGGTATAGGCAATCCGTTGATTGAAGTAACTGGTAATTGAGAAAGTTGATCCTCATTAAGTTCTGATTGGAGCCAAATATGATAGCATTTGTTTTGGTAAGATTAAACTGAAGATCGTTATCCAAGGCCCAGTTGGCAATGTACTGCGCATCAATATTTCACTTGGTAATGAAATGGGATAAGTCACTTCGCTTGCATTGCAAATATATCTGAAAGGCGTCAGCAAAAAGCATGCACGACTCAGAACAATACTGTAGAAAATCAACAATGCTATTAATGAGGATCAAAAATGCTACAGATCCAGGGTTCGATCTCTGGGGAATGCCAAAAGTAAGTTGGAGCTATTCCGAAGTGTGGCCCTGAAGGTCAACGATAGTTTGGGATCTTTCAGACAGGTAGGCATTGAACCAACAGATAAACTTATCAGAACAATTTAATTTCCACAAGGCTCGCAAAAGGGTGGCATACTTCAGTATGTCGAAAGCCTTAGGAAAATCAAAGAGCAGTAAAATGGTGATTTTCTCTTCGTCGATACCACGCCTTATATCGTCTGTGATTGTTAACAGAGCTGCCTGCGTGCTGTGGAACCTGCGAAACCTAATTAGCTTGGAGATAGCAAATTTGACGACTCAAAATACTCAATAAGTTGACCAGTTACCAGCTTATTCAAAATCTTGGCGAAATGAGCAAGATGCGCAATGGGCCGGGTATCCGAGGGGGATAAGGCTTCGGTATCTGGTTGAGGGGTATGACTAGAGACTGCTTCCAAATAACAGCATAGTTGCGAGTAGATAATAAAGAGTAGTAAATATCTGTCATATAATTGGCTACAAGAGGAAGCACATCCTTCAAAAAACTAATGGATAAGTTGTCAACACTACGGTTCTTGCACTTGGTAGCGGCTGCCAAAGATGCCTGCAGCACTTGCACATAATCCAGAAACTTTACTTAAAAAATAGGAGCTTCAAGATTTAAAGGGATACTCAGTATAGTGGCCAAATATTGACTTGAGCATAACTGGTGAATAGACGCAACTGATGCGTAATGCTGATTAAGCTGGTGACCGTAAAGAAGGTTAGGGGCAACGTAGATCACAGGCAATTCCAAACGTCAGAAGTTGAACAGATCTTGTTAGCTACATACGATTTACGCGCTGAAGAGATTTCTTGACTTTAGCGTAAAGGCGATCACGCTGCTTACAGCGTTCGTGAAGTTGGTGGTCGAACCAAGGGGCAGGAGGTCGACGTAAGCAGAGCTCAGTAAAAGGCGCATGGTGATCCAAGAGGTCAGTAGCGATGCTCTTAAATCACAGAAGCATAGCATTAACGTCAAGATCTAGGTGATCTGAGAAACTTGCAAACGATAAGAGGCTACGCAAATCACTGGAAAATTTTGCTGATGAAAACTTCTTAAAATCTCTGTGTCTACTTGTCGTGCGACCGGCATGTTGGATTTGGCTGTACAATCGATAATTAGATAGTCCACATATGAATGGAGTAGGAGATTGCTCGGAAAACAGTATACAGTCAAGATAGTCCGTTATTACTAAATTGAGCCATGTATCCGAATGTATCAATTGAAGGCCGTGATCATGAATTAGCGACTTCAAATGTTGGCTATAGTAATAGTCGCTAAGAAGATCAAAGTTAAAATCGCCGAGTATAATGACACTGGTGTAACGAATGCAATACTCGTGTAATATCTGGAAAAAAACAGTAAGTAAATTGTCTTTAGGTCTACGATAAACAGATGCAAGTAGGAAATGGTTCTCGTCTTGACTTCATATGATATTATTCAGATCACTCTCCGTGGAAATGAGGATGATAACTAAATTATCCGTCTTACGTAAAAACACAGATCCATACACGTTTATAGCCCATCGAATCACATTTTTGCTTGGCAACTGAACGCAATTTATAAACGAGAGGGGGTAACATTTCGAATATCGTAATGCTATTCGCCGCTCCACCTTCGACCAAATCACTATATTTAATGAGTCCATGGCGTCGAATATGCTGTTGGATTGCATTAGACTGAAAAAAAATTGAAATTTCGGTGTTCTTGCACTTAATTTCGCAACTCTTAAAATATCGCCGCAGAGTGATTGCAGCTTTAGCACTTCGAGAAGTTTATTAACCAGCACAAAAAGTGGAGTGCAATTTATAGACGGAATACCATTAACCTTGATATCCGTCGTGGGTGCTCCTGTCAATCGAAGTTCCTTAAGTTGGTTTATTTCATTTACTGAATTAGACGTCGAAGTCTCAACTGCAAGTCGACTATCATGATTATCCAATCTGCTATCATGGTAATCCAGCTTTGCCTGAAAGAGAGTCAGCTGCTCTTGGGTAGATTTAACATTGGCTTTGATTTCGAATAACATACGCAAGATCAGCGCATTTTGCTCGGACAATGAAAGGACGCTAAGATCAGATGGTATAGTGTAGACAGAATTAGGAATGTTAAATGCCATCGCAGCTGATGCTTCCAGGTCCAAAGTAGAAAGGGGTGGAGTGGAATCTAAAGACGAATCAGACAGCGAAAGATCAACGTCAATACCTCTTGCAATGTCGATAACAGATGCACGTGCCATAATCGATAAATTGCGCACAGTTGAAAATTTAGGAACGAGCAACTCAGCGTCAGCAGAGACCAGTAACGGTGTAGAAGAGGAGGCGGAACACTCGAGCTGCTACAATTTTTCCTGAAGTGATCCTCTTTTTGCAGCGAGCGCAGCTTTTCATAATGCAACGAACGTTACATTCCTCTCTCTCTCGGATAAGCCATGTTCTTATTTTCTAATATATATATTAGAGTTTTCTAGGTGCCGAGGAGAGCAGATGACGCGGAGGGCGCTAAGGTAAGAGAGAGAGAGAGAGAGCGGTGTCGTGAGAGCGCGGTATTGCGTTTAGGCAGATTGCTTCGCGCCTTCGAGCCAACAAGAGTGAGCCCTCGTACTCTTGAGATTCTAATTTCGTGTTTTGCGTGCGTGCCCGGGTGCCTTGTGCTGTGTGTGCAGCCCAACCTTGACACCTCCCCGAGTTCCTGTGAGCGAGCGGAGAGTCAACAGGAGTCACAGCGTTTCCGTCTTCTAAGTGTAAGTGCCCGCTCTGGCCGAATTTCGATTTGTTCTTTCTCTCTCGATTTCCTTTGCACCGTGCCGCTCGCCTGGCCGCCTCGCGCCTGCTGCTCGCTTTAATTACAGTCATTTTTTTTTGTTTCTTTATTTTTACTATTCGTTTCTTTTTCGTTAATAAACCACGTCATATCTCTTAAGCACGTGTTGTTTACTTCTTAGCCGCTTTCCCGCGATTCCCAGCGACAAGACAGACAAATATTTACAAGTTTTGTATGAAAATTAACGTTATTTCTAAAAATAATATTAATTTCCATAACTTTTCATAAAATATTTGAACTTTTTCATACGAAAAATGTTTATTAACTTGTAACGTAGATTTTCGCCACGTGGCGACTTTCCGTCTTTACGCTACAAAGCGGCTCAACAACCGTGCGCTTATCTTTTTTTTTAATTACAATTATTGTTGAGCGCCAGGTGCTTTTAAGCACCGAATTTATTAAACACAAAACTCACCTTTCAACCGAGACCTCTTTTCTCAGAGGGAATCCCGCCGAGACCCTGTACCACCGAAAAGACAATGGCAAAAATTCACGCTGCGGACGTCGCCTCTAGGTCGAGAAACGCAAAGTTCGAAAACGTTGAAAAATGACAGGACGCCGGGAAAAATAAATCAATTAACGCGATCACTTCTAATCCAAATTCACTACTTTATTAAACTCACGTCGCTTGCATACAAAATAAAACGTTAAGACTATTTCTAACCGCGCCTTTCCCGCTCGCGCCGAGAGCAATCGCGAATTTTACCAAACGAAAATAAAACCGAGAAAAAATCACTGAATAGCTTACTTTCTTTAACTGGTACGGAGACGCTGTACCTCTCTCCTCGAACCCCCTGTCGCACTCTCCAAAAAATCCTTTGCACTCTCTCGACACACGTCCAGCTCAACCAAGAACACAGCAATGAATTGATCTACACTCTTCCACAACCAGGCGAATGGCCGATAATGGCTGCTTCTTCTGCCTCGCTGGTGATCTCCTTCTTCATCATCAGCGCTGGACGTGGCGCTTGATGATTGGTCGTTGAGCCTCATTGTTCAGTCGTTAATTGGTCGCTAATTGACTGGCGCAGGTATCGAAAGTGTCGCTACTCTTGTCACCGTAGCGTCACTTGACACGCTTGACCTTAAAAATGTCGCTTGGTCGCAGGTTCTGTAAGGGGTTGCGCGCCTTAAAAATAATGCTGTGGAGGAGATCGGCGTGATCGTTTGATCTCCCTCCTCTAAGCGCCTCCACTCGATGGCAGGTATGCCAGAGAGTTGCGCAGGCTCACAGACTGCGAGCAAGCGAGATAGAGGCATACGCGCTCTCTCTCGCACTCATCGCTGTCGTGCGAGCGAAGACACCGCTTCGCGTCGGCTGCTCGGCCGGTGCTGATGACGATCTGATGATGTTTCTCTCCTTTCTTCTTTCGCTGATACCTCTTCCAAAATCTAATACTTGTTGCCTTAAAATCCTCTTCGCTGATCTACTAATTCTCTGCATGCTCTTTTCTCAATTCTGTTAATTAAATCTAATTTCTACTCGCTTAAAATATCCGTTTAAACTAATTCTTTTAAAACTCTTTATTTTTCGAATTTCGGTGCTCTCGGCGGGGGTTGTTCCAGGCGCGGATTCGTCGCCTGTTTACGTCTCGCGGTCACACATTCATCCATACTATATTTACATTCTCACTCATACTAACACTCATACGTTACTCTACTTTTTCTAGTCGCTGGAATAAGCCTTTTTTTTTTATTTTTAACTCTTTAAATCTTACCTCTACTATTTACATATCTTACTCTAACACTAACTTTTTCTACTAATAATCGTTTTATGAAAATAATAATCAATCCTGTATTCGTGACGAGAGAATCTCGTCACAAACTTTAATAATAATGTGTATAAGAATAATACACTTATTAAAAACATATTTTGTCTTTAAAATTTTATTTATTAATTTTTAAGGACATACAGTCCACAATAATCTTAAAAATTGACGCTTATTTTATTATACTTATCACTCTGGTCATACAATAATGTTTTGCGCTGTGACATAATTAAATGCTTTTATCTTGTATTTACTGGACCTGACAGCAATCTGAAAAATTAACATAAAAACAAAGAATCAGGTACTTTTATTGAAAATAATTTTCTTAAATAGGTTATATTTAAAAATATATACTTATCTGATATTGTTCTTATATGATATTTTTCTTCATTGAAAGAAGAAAAAATACGAAGCAACTTCTTCGTTGAAATTATTATAATTATTTAAAATTTTACTAATTTCTTGATTCTTGAATATTTAGAAGTGCAACATTATTTTGGCACCCCAGCTGCAACTCCCAGCAACATAAGCAGACAGCCTTTCCACAATCCAGCAAGAAAGCGAAAAGAAGCCTGGCAGAATTTGAGCCAACACGGAAGGAAGCGGGAACGAGCAGCAAGCTCGAGCGTAAGCGCGAGCCTAGCGCCACCGGTTCGAGCCGAAGCGTCCCGAGGCATGGATCGCGCTCAAAGGCGCGAGCTGACGAGAAGAGAGAGAAAGGTGTTGCCGCGCTTTGAAGATTCCCGAAGCTCTCAATGTCGCGCTCTCGTTCAACGGTGGATTCAACTCACTGCGCCGTCACCAATGAAGAGCGAGAAGAAGCCAGCGCCGACCAATCGGCGAAGCGATAACAGCGCCGAAGCTGTGATAGTAATACGCGATCGCGGCAGCCGAAGATCAGTTTCGATCCGGCTGGCCGAGCTAAGAGTAAGATTTAGGATTAGTTAAGAATTTAATTTTTTTTCGATACGCGGAATCGCGGAAGCTCATGCTACGTTGAGCCAAGGGTTCAGGATTCTCTCGCGGAATTTTCCCGAACAGAAATTTGTCACTTGTAATTAGACATATACTTTTGAAGCGTGGAAATCTGCATTGTGTAGAATCAGTTCGGTTCGTACACGCGGTAATTAAGTTAATTCTTGAAGAGACCGGTGTCTCAGTTAGCGGCAAATTTTAGACATTAATACTCGTGCTTCTTTCCGAGTGCGGAAAGAATCAAGAGGTGCGGTAACGTGCGCATTTTGTAAGCACTTATTCGGAGCTTCGGGCTCCACGAATAGTGTAGGCTCGCGCCATCCAGCGAGTTTACGCGCGATTCGCGGAACCGTAGACAACGAGCGGCAGCAAGCAACAAGCAGCATAGCGGCAGCGGAGACCGAGGTCCAAGCTCCTCGAGCGGTAAATAATTAGTAAAATATTTCGTAGGCGACAAGAAGCACAATTAACGAAATTTAATTTTTCAATAAAGAGTTCACCTCTTTCGTTCTTTTTAGTTTTTGTTACTTCGCGATATTTATTATTTCTTGATGCGGAGGTGCGGAAAATAGGCTTAGACAAGCATTATCAAATAATTCTTTATACAATTAAGTAATTTTTTTTTGTACATGATAATAAGGTAGTAAAACAATAAGACAGGGCGGAAATTGTATATTGCTCTGGGCTTTATGCCGCAGCAAGTTGTGTCAGTTCTGTTCCTTTTCTTTACAATATAATAGAACTAAGTTATTTTATCTAAGAGTACACGAGCTTGGTTTATTTAAGTTTGATTCACACCTCTCTTTTCCCGCTATCCCTTAAAACCAGAAAATTGTTCTCAACAAGCACCCGCTCTCCGACGGTTGAGTTGGCAGGATATGAAACTTCAAGATAAAACTTGTATTTGCATTTTATTTTTTTTTGTAACGAAGGCTTAGCGGCTCTCCCGCGCATTAACAAAAAGGCTAAACCGTTATATTGTAAAACAATAATTATAATACATTTTAATATTATGTAGGTACTAAAGGCACTTTAAAGGTTCAGAAATGGAATTTGACTGAAACGAGAGGTCAAATTCATTATCATTCGAGAACCTGTACGAAAAGGACATATCACCGGATCAAGACAGCGTTCGGTCCTGTGGCTGCACATATCATCTCTATATGAGTTTTAGGTAAGTCCATGACCCGAATGTCATGTGTTCTCCCAGGAAGAGTGGAAGAGGCGGCTAAATCGGCAACAACCGATCACGCACGAACGCGAAGTAAAGGCTCGACCAGTGCGGTTTAACCTTTGTTTATTTTAATTTTCAGTTTGCTTAGAACTTAATAAACGGTTGACACTTTCGATGGGAACCACTTTTATTTTAAGAGTTCGTTAGATTTATTTAGCGAGCTCCTTTGCCTGAATCCCCCCGCTAATGGCAATCGGTTTTCGCGGATTTCAACAAGTTGGCGGAGATTGAAAACTGACGAGGAAAAAGCTGCGGTTACAAGTGTGAAGAGAGCCACAGCGTTGTACACGGTACGAGAGATACCCGGCTACTTAATAATAAATAAGAGAATATTTCATAAAACCACACCGTTATAGCCCCTATTGAAAATTTTCAGAAGGATATTCACGTGGATATCTACGTGGATCAAGATGGATTCCACGTCGATTTCACGTGGATTTCTGCAGTATCCACGTGGATTTTGGCTGGGTATCTACGCGGATTTATGTGCCATCTACGTGCATTTTGACGCATCCACGAGGATTTTTGCAATATCCACGTGGATTTTGATCTGGGTATCTATGTGGACATTTGTGCCATCTACGTGGATTTTGTCGCATCCACGTGGATTTCTGCAGTATCTACGTGGATTTTGGTCTGCGTATCTACACGGATCTGAGTGCCATCCACGTGGATTTCTTTGGTATTCACGTGGATTTTTTTCTGGGTATTGAGATGGATTCCACGCAGATGGCATCCACGTAGATTTCTGCAGTATCCACGTGGATTTTGGCTTGGGTATCTACGCGGATTTGTATGCCATCCACGTCGATTTCTGCAGTATCGGCGTGGATTTTGGGCTGGGTATCTACGCGGACTTGTGCGCCATCCACGTGGATTTCTGTAGTATCCACGTGGATTTTGTCGCATACACGCCCGGCTGAAAATCCTCACCCGAGAATCAGCTGAATCTCACCTGATTCTCATCTGATTGTCATGCCAAAGTCTCATATGATTCTCGTGTAACTCTTGTGCTTCTAATATATTGTAGTGATCAAAAAAATTGTACAAACATGTACCATTTCAGCTGTAAAAAATAATAGAACAAATAATTCATTTGCACAACTAAATGAC
>JAWWEO010018853.1:0-19963 GCA_035582975.1 Ormyrus labotus
TTCACCCTAACTCAAAGTCTGTCCTCGAGTTACTGACGAGTATAGTAATTTTTCTAAAAAATTTCTCTCCGTGTATACTTTTGAGGACTGGGAAGTCAAATTCGTCGTGGGCAGAAAAGCGACTGTACTTGTACTAAAATTTAATGTACTTGTATAGTAAAAATTATACTATTCAGTAAATTTTACTACAAGTACAAGTAATTCTTTTACAGACCACGACTTTGCCTCCCGATTCCACAAAGTTATAGTAATTTTTAATGCAAAATTTGTCTCCACATACCTATTTATACAAACATTTATTTGATAATATTTTTATACTCAACACATGCATTAGATTTTAAGTTACTCATCTTCCAAGAAACAGCAAACAATAAACGTCCGGCACTAAAAAATTTGTCGCCGAATTAAGTAAGCAAAAGAGATCGCTTTCCCAAACAATCAAAAGAAAAGAAGAAAATAAAGCAAGCCTGATACACACCCGGCCGGCATCGATCGCGAGAATCTCTCCCCCCCGAAAGAAAAACATCGCGGCCAAGGGGGGAAAGCAGAGAGAGAGAGAGAGAGAGACACCCCAAGCGAAAGTCGGCTACGCGCTTGGGGCGCGCCGATCGAGCGAGGGAAAAGCGCGCCCGGCTAACGAACCGATGCGCGTTGTACTCGGGGTTCGGCGAACTCGGTTCCCCCCCGACCCGTGGAAAAACTGGCCGAGTCCCCCGCGCGCGAAAATTCGAGAAAGCAGCCTGCCCTGGGCTTATATATCGATTGTCCCACTCGCCCGGGTACAAAACGGCACAGGCGGTGCCCCGACTCCCGCGCCTTTTGCGCTGCTGCGTATTACGCGTAGTATCTTTGCGCTTTTCCCTCCTGGGATTTATGCTTTTGCTTCGGACGTTCGCGCGGTCATTGTGGCTGCTGATATGGACTTTGGTCGGACGTTGTCAAGGTGTCTGCAGTGCTTTGCGACTACGCTAATTTATTTAATGCGAATTTATAATTTGTAAGCATCGAATTAGATTCGATAATGCAGCGATAAAGTGAATTAATGACCTTTGCGATTCAATTGTACAAAAATAACTCGCTCGAGAACCCGACGGATGCGTTTGAAAGTAATGGAAAAAATCCAAGCATCTTTTCATTGCACTTCTTCGCGGGCGTCTTACGGTAACCCTCGAGCTCGACTCTCACCCCGTTCTCGTTTAATCTCTCTTTTACTTAACCTCCTCCATCGGTCTTTGTCTATCGCAGCCCGGCCGCCTCCGTCCCCTATTTCTCTCTCTCCTCCTCGCGCTTTTCCGCAGGGCTCGGTGTCTTATCTGCGCGGGCACTTTCGCCCCGCCGCGCGCAGTCCGATGGCGCGCGCGGCGATGGTGGCCCTCGAGCCCCTTGACATTGCCGCGGTGCTTTCCCTTTCCCGCAGCGGGGCGCGTTCGACCTTTATTCCCCCTTCCCCCGTGTCTCCCCTCGCTCTCGAACCGCGTCGCTCCTCCTTTCGCTCGCGGAGATGGACGCCTCCCCTACTCGACGTAAGAGCGCTTTTCCCCGTTACTCGCACCAAGGGCGGAAGGGCCCTTATCGCGCGCGCACTTTCTCTCTTTGCTACGGCTTTCGGCTTTTTTGTTTCGACTGCGAGCGCGAGGAGGCCAAGTTTTGCTCGGTATTATCGCCTGGCAATTAAGGGATGTTCCTCTCGAGTGCGAGGGTGCTTTTCTTCGTAAAAATTTTGATCTATTCTTAGAGGGGTTTCAAGAGAAGATGTCGGACAAATTTAAAAGCAGTCTTATTAGTTAGTATTATAAGTTTAAAAAAAAGATAACCCGTTAAAACCTTAAACGGAGTATTGATCGAACGGCGATCTCCAAAACTATTTGCTGCTCTTGTTCTTTGAGCGTTGAAGGGGAACGTGCGGGAAATGGTGCGAAAATTAAGAGACACATTGACCTGTTTTGTTTATAGTATAAAAATTCTATAAACGCCTGTCTTTATGTTGCACACATCAAGTATTAATCAACATCTTTAAAATGTCTGAAAATACAAGGCAATTCCGAAAGCAAAACCTGAAAAGCACGTTTTCTTTAATAAATCAATCAGCCCTTGAAACGCCGACAATGAAAACAAAACAAAATCCGGTCATTCGGTGAGGCGCAGCGTCCCGCGTCTTCCTTTGTCAGCGGCGCGCTCTTTCGCTCTCTTCTCCTTCGGGGGTGGCATCGCCGAGGCCGCTGCGGACCTGCACCCGACGCGTTGACGAGCCAATCGATTATCCATTTCGTTGAGCGCAAAAAAAAAGCGGCACCTCCCTTTCGTGCGAGGCGGCATAATTTTTCTCGCGCCACGCTACGTTGAACTCCCGCTTGTTTCGAGAAGCCGGGTCAATTGTTGTTTCGTCGTGAGCTGCGAACGATCCTCCGAAATGCTACCGTTCATTTTGAATTTACGGATTCGCTGGTCGATGGTTTTGTTTTTGAATAATGTGAGTAACGGGAGCGGGATTTGAATTTCCCGCTTTTAAAATTTGAACGGCGTTTATCTTGAACAGCTTTGGACGCTTGACAAGATAATCAGGCGAAGATTCAAACGTTCCACTGAAGAAGGTCGTATTCATTAAACCAATAATTCGTTCGCCTATATAAATTAGTCGGTTTATTTGACGTCACCGATTTAAAGATTTAACAAAAATTGTTTGAAAAATTTGTCTGGAAGGTCCGAATTTATTGCTAATGACCGATAAATCATTTTCATTTTCATAGAATCTTATTTTCAATAATGACTATTTGGATGAAATGATAATCGAAACAAAATTTGAGCTTTTTAAATTTAAATTGATTTTAAATATCTCTATGAAAATAAGTTATTTTCAAGTAAACAAATATACAGTATTCAACATTACAAATTTAACTTGCAGCAGGGAAAGTAAGATTTTTCAATTGAAATTCATTTATACCAAGATCCCGTGCAAGAGTTTTCTGACGCAAAGTTGAAGGCAGGTTGCAAATCTTACAGCGATTTCATAAAAACTTCAGCGAAATCGAACTTCAAACAAGCCCGTTCTCTAAAAATAGACGGGATGTTCTTTGCGAGAAACGCTTTCTCTCGACTTTTATTCCAACGTTGTAATTTGAACATTAACCGTATATTCATACCCCTTCCAGCGTTCGCGCAAAACCAGGAGAGAGAGAGACAGTAGATGCGCGAAACGCAAATACGCGCCTACTTTTGGTGTCTGTTTAGCCAAGTAGTAGTCGCTTCCGAGAAAGGACGCAAGTGCCTTTCGAAATACAGTGATCCGTATTCGGTGCTATCGGCATTTTAGTCGTATCGAAAATTCAACGTTCTCGAGCAGCTTCGATTCAAGTTCCGTTAGTTCGTCCCTTCATCGTGCCCGTAATTAACGTTAATCATGGTTGCAACGAGACACGCCAGTCCTCCGCCCGTTTACTGGCAAAATTCTCAACAGCCTAATCAGAATCCGCCGCAGATGACTCAGATTAATCCGCAGTTCACTCAGACTCAAGTTTACGATCAGAATCAGCAGTATATCACCAACGGCCAGCAGTACAACGGAAACGATCTACAGTACAACGGGAACGCTTCCCAGTACACCGGAAATGGCCAGCAGTACACCGAGGAATACAATCAGAACAATTCCCAGTACAATCAAAATTGCAACAATTATCAGCACTATACGAGTCAGCATAACGGTCATCATCAGCATAACGGTCAGCAGTATGCACAAAATTCCTACAATAAGAAGATGAACGGGAATTCCCAAAGAATCAGTAGGAGACCTAATAGATCTCAAAGGTAACAGTTTTAATACACTTGTTAAAGTAATTTGGAACAATACGTGCTTTAGAAAATTTTTAAACAACAAATTCCATTTTTTTTTTCTTTGATCGGCTTCGTTTCACGTTATTTATCATTTTATGAAAGCATGAAAATTAAAAGTATTATTTACTGCAATATTAAAGTTTGTGCGAATTTGCGATTCGTAACTGATTTCAAGCAGTCAAATTTAACTCAAAATATTATTGTTTGTACTGCGCGCAGATTTCCGCTATAATCAAGTAAGTTTGGGTTATTGATCCTGCCGTTGTGTACACACAAGAAAATTAAATACTCAAAAGTATGCGACATTCGAACCGTTTAATTAATTTACGATTAATCATCCGGATACATTCGTAAAAAGAAGTAAGTCTCTCTCGGCGGGCCTCGAGAAAAATCACTGCGTCAGCGCAGACAAGCCGATATTCGAGGGCGAAATTAGCCTAGTTAAGTTCAATTTAAATCGGCCGAAACTATGCCCTCTCCCCGTAGAAGCCCCGAAGAAACAGATCCCCGAAAGCAAACGTTAAAGGCGGCGGGGGCCTCCTTCGGAGGCGGGAATTTCTAAGCCAGTTTCTTCGGTTCGCTTTTTTTTCTCCTCGCGAAACTTGACGCGCGGAGCGCGGGACGATTCGAGAACGCGAGATTGTAAGAGCCAGCGGAGGGTCCTTGGCTCTCGGTCTCTCTTTCTCTCCGGCGAATCGGGTCACCGGCAATAACAAAGCGCGATCGGCTTTGTCGAAGCGAACAGGCCTGTTCCTTCATTCTCCGGCCGGACTAGGCGAGGGAGCACCGAACCCTCGCGCTAGTTTTCTCTCTCTCTCTCGCTCTCTTCCTCGAGCCCATTGACGAGGACGGTTCGCATCTGTCGCCTGCACCCGCCTTCGAGCATCTAATATATAACTCCCACTAGATCCGCTCTCGCTCGCCGAGCAGAATGTTAATATTCCGTGGAGTTAGCCCGCCGAGTCTCCTTGCGAAATGTCGAGGCTTCGTGTTTCGTTGTACGTTTCTTCCGTCTACGGTTATCTTTGGACGTTTGTTTCGAAATATATTATTTCATTAATTTGCGTAGGCTAAATATAGTATGTAGAATAATTTATTACCGTTTTGGAAAGTGCCTTGGCATCGAGTGAAGAAAAAAAGCTGGGCACTCTTTTAATATTTATCATTTTTTCCGAAGTCGGAGCGGAGAGAATTTATTTTATTTACAAAGAAAAATAAAATAGCCACTTTGATGTAAGCTCTTTATTTCACGATGACTCATGGAGCTCGTAGACACGATTCTACTTACTCAAGTTCATTGACCACGTCAATTCGGCGCTATTCTCGTGAAGTTACACTTCGGCAAAGTCTTTATCTAATGTCTTTAATTAAATCCCAGGTTTTCGTCAGTCGAGCGCAACGACTTGTTCAATCAATTTTCAATTTCCCAATACCAAATTAAAGGCCATCGAAAAAGCGTGTCCCCTCGGCGGCTCCGCGGGCCTCGTTTAAAAATCCACTTTCAATTGCCAAGATCCCGAGCAAATTTAGTAGAACAATCGGAATTCTCGAAGGAAAAATCTTCCACCCGGAAGAGGCCGTAAAACTAGTTGAAAGCGGCGTCCGCCAGGTGGCCCTCTCCCTCTCCCCTCATCTCGGTTTCTAGCATCTACGCGCGCAGAGGTCTTCGGCCCCTTTTACGCTCGACCGGCTTGATTCGACTTCCGCGGGGGAGGGGGGGTAAGGGGCTCCGCCGCCGGTGGGGGGGATCGGGCGAAGGTGTCGCTTAGCGTAGAAAGGGCCGCCGCGAGCCATCGTCGTCGTTGTTGCCGGCGTCGTCGTGGATTTCCCTCGAGCTGCCGACGCCCCGCTCTTTCCGTCGCGCGTCCCCCTTTCGAGCTTTTCCCGCGGCTGGTGGGGGAGAGTGAGAGAGAGGATGGTGGGGGGTGGCCGCGCGGCTCGCCCCACCAGAGCCGCTCCGAGTGTGGGGGACGAAACTGGGCGCGGCTTACGCTCAGCGCACGCGGCCGAGGGCTGCTCTCTCTTGCGCGCGGCTGAATTTTCGGGAAAATTTTTTTTCCGGCGGAGGATCGATCGTTGGGCTCTTTTTCGCGGGGCCTGCCTGTTCTTTTCACCGATTATCGTTTTTCTCGGGTATTTGGAGAATTTGATGAAGAAAACGAATCGAATTCTTTAATTTGAAAACAGGTTACTCGGTTGATTAAACTGGAAAATGTTTACTTAAACGGTGGTTTTAATTAAAAATTCGACTTCGAATCCGGCAAACGTAAATTTTCTTCTCGAACGAGTCTCGAGAACCGTGAGAAGTCTGGGAAAGTATACGTAATTTGGTCTCCCCAAGTCCTCGCAATCGATGAATCATCGAACCGAGCATTAGCATTGGTATCAAGATTCGTGCGTCTCTTTCCGCGATCGAAAATTCGGAAAAGCCGGCCGCTGGCCCGAGGATTTTCCCAAGAGCCTTGTTCAGGGAGCGCTTTCTCGTTGGAACGTAAAAAGTACGAAAGACCGTAGACGTTCCCGAGATAAATGGTCCGGCGCTGCGGGCCCGGCCGACATGTGCCCGCGTGGATATTTCGTTTTTCAATCCCCGCTCGTAAGCGACGCGCACTCGGAGGAAAACCGGCCACAGAAGCTTCGGCTTCGGTGCGAGCAGAAGCCAGAGGCAGGATAAAATATGGAGAAGCCGAGGCTCTCGCCTCGAGCCGGCTGGCTAGTATTAGTAGCAACGGGCATAAAAGAGAAAGAGAGAGAGAGAGAGACGGGACGGGGTTGCCTTGGGTGTGTGAGTCCTACGTGCGTGTCACCATCGGCAAAACGCGACTCCCACTCCGGGATTTTCCCTACTCCCCGTAAAACGCCGGGCTCCCTCCTCTCTGTCCTTCCTCTCTCTTTCTCTGTCGCGGCCGTATAGCCAAGAAGCGGGAGCGAGCGAGAGGGAAACCGGGGGACTACGTCATCTTAAAGAGAGAGAGAGAGAGAGAAAAAGGAGATCGCCGCCTTGGCCCGAGGACGAGAGAGGAGAGAGATATACACGGTGCTGGCCACGCACGACGGACAAGTAGACCGAATAACGCGGAATAACGCGCGCACTACACGTCGACGTCCTACGTTCAAAGGACCATCATCTATACCCATCATCGACACATCAACCCATCGAGCATCCATCCCCCTTCAAAGCCGCGACCGGCACACACCCACCACCTGCGAGAAAAGCCAGAGGAAAAGCCGGAGGAGGAAAGCGCGAGTGTGCCCCAGTGTGCCCCGGAGGGAAAAAAAAACAGAGGTGTCCCTCCTAGGAGTTTGGAAAGCGAGCGCGCGCTCGGGGAACGCCTGCGTGCTCTCCTAGTTTTTCGGCGCTAGCCTGCGTGTGCGCGCGCACACACCGACTGCCGGAGCGCTCGAGAGCAAGAGAGAGAGAGAGAGAGAGGCGCTGCTGCGTGCGAGCACCGCACCGGGCCCGAAAGAGCGGCCGTGCTTTTAGTCTACGTCGGAGCGTGTCGCGGGCGCCTTACAGTAACAGACGGTTCGACGGCCACGGGCTCTCTCCTCCCTCCCCACCGTTATACGGCACCAAATTCGAAATTTTTCTGGCACCCACGCATCTTTCGGCACTTCATCCAGCAACACCCACAAGCACCCACACACACAATCTCTCACCCCCCAGAAGACTCTCTGCCCGGCAAGCAGCAGCAGCAGCAGCAGCAGCAGCAGCGGCGTCAGCAGCAGCAGCGGCGGCGGCGGCAGATCATCATCCATCCACTCAGGACAAGCAGTCACTCTCTCCAGTTCCCGTTTCGCTTGGTGTGATAATCGGCGCGGAGGGGCCTCCCTGGTTCTTTTTTTTTTCTTCGTTCACTCCTCTCATTCCGTCGTGTCTGTCTCTTTCCCGTACCTGCGTTTTGTGCGTGCACTGTACCTGCTGCGTGCGGCCAAGACTCGAGAGAGAAAGCAGGAAGAAGAGGAAACGAGAGAGAGAGAGAGCAACGCCGTGCGACTAATAGTGTATCTCAAGTTCTTTTTTTATCCTCGTACTTGGATGTTATACAGAGAGATAAATATATATAGAGTATATACAGATTATATATAGATATATATGAATATATACGGAAGATTATATTTGAACGGATGCGAAAGTGAGGGGAAGAGAAAACAGAGTGTCGGTTCGTCGCGCAGAGCGCCAACTTCGTTGAAGATTTTTATTATTGATTATATTGATTATTGATTCTATCATTTCTTCCGCGTGTTTAAAACTGTGTGAACATATATATATATATATATATAAGTATACGCACAACCAAGCCTCAGCGCTGAGTTTTCCCGAAAAGTACAAGTGCCCACGTCTCGCTAATCGACAATAATGGACAAGTACGCTGAAAGTGCCGGACCGTTGCAAAAGGAAATGGAACGACTCGAGATCGAGGAGAAGAACGGAGAGGGATACAGGTAGGGTTTTCATTCAAAGTTCTCTTTGGCCGCCGGTAGGAGGTGAAAAGCAGTTTTTCCGAAAGAGGGGAATCCCGAGTCCGGATTCCTCCGTTGAATTACAAAACTTTTCGTCGTACACGCTCGCACGACGAAAATTATTGCCCATTAAAATCATTGATGACGCACGCTTTATCGCCCCGAATTTATCTTACGGGCGCTCAAAAAATTCGTTATACGCTCCAGATTACCGAATATCTTATGCAATTCGCTCGAAACTTTTCAACTATCGACGTTACACGTCGCGTGGAACGCGCTCGCTTTCATTGCCGTTTCTTTCGTGTACACGCTGTTAAATAACAAGCGAGTTTACTGGCTAAACGAGGCAGAGAAAAATTCAGCAGCTTTCGAAGAAACGAGGAAACGCTCGATGAATTTAAATTTGAATTTTCTTTATAAATCACTTACGTAAATTGGCCTTTTGTACGATCGTCGTACGTAAACTTATATATTTACACTTACTTCTCTGACTTGTAATACCGTAGTAGATAACGTATCAAATTCTACATGATAAAGAAAAATTGGTGAATTTACGCATGTTATTCGTCAAATAAAAAAAAAAAAAGGAGCGAAATTACGTTCATGAATAATTCAAAATAAATTGTTCGAGGTTCTGTTAGTTCTTAAATGCTCTACCAAATATACTTTACGAAAAAAAAAAAAAGACGGGAATCGATACGAGTCGCTTTAAATAATCTACAAATATAGATTGTACAAGACTATAATTCCTCTCGTACCGTTCAAATTGTGTAATTTACATTTAATAGCCTTGATATTATATAACTCGAGGAGATACTTATATAGCACCGGACAAAGTTATTTAGCACCAAACTTTCATTTCACCACACCGGCCGCATTTATGTAAAACACGCGAAAAATCACAATTTTCATCCAACCGAAAACTCGACGACGAATCTTCGTTGCGTTCGTCTTTTTCAATCCTCCGTCTCGGGGAAGAAGCAAAAATTTATCCCCCGAAAAAATAGGCGACGCGCAAAAAATTCGGCCTCCCGCCGTCTTATCGGCGGCTCTCTCGCGCGGGAAACGCCGCCACCCAGCGGCCCCAGCAGCTTTCCGATCGGCCGCGCCGGTCGAAACGTCAGGCACGCGTCGCACCCGGCGCTCGTCGGCGCATTTTTTTTTAATGCAATTTGTCCTAGCGCGGGATTTCGCGGGGCCGCGAGGTTGCAACGGTATGTATACCCTACGAACGAAGCGCGACAGACGGAATTGCCCGCGAGCTTTTGCGGATAAGTGCGCGAGCGAGAATCAGCTGATTTCTGGACTTTGCTCGTTTTTTTTTTTTTTTCAATAGGTTGCTTGTGAAATTTGGGCGGGTGAATTAAAACTACTTGGGCATTGCGTAGAGTTATACGAGACTGTAAAAGAACAATTGTCACTTTCGCAATTTTTACAACTGTATAAAGTGGACATTTATTGTAATATTCTACATTATTAATTTACGATCATAAGAATATCACATTAAATCTTTACTCGCAATTTGAATTCGTTCCGATATATTCTTAAATGACATTCCTAAAATTTGATCTAGTTCATAATTTTAAAAGCGACGATCAGTTCGTTTACCGTCTCTGGACTCGACGCCTAAACTACAATAGTAAAGTTCAACCACTGGCCTGCTTTCGATCACTCTAGAAACCGCAACCTCATTATCTCCAATTAACTTAATCATCCAGAAAACCGAACTGTATAAATACTTTCTTAAACCGAGGCTACGTTTCGACACTGAAAAATCTTGCCGCCTCCCGCAATAAGTCTATTTAATCTTTGGAAAAAGTCGCGTCGACTCTTACGTCCCTCGGACTCCTTCCAGAGGCTGCAAGCCCAACCCAACCCGCAACGACGTTACCGCGGAAGCTTCCGGCCGAGCCTCGCCGCGGCGGAGCGGTTCGAGTTTTTAAATTGCGGAGCGTGTCCGCGCATGCTCCCGTTGGAAATTTCCGGCCGCTTCCGCCTGCCGTGAGGGAGGGGGGGGGCGGTACACTTTTTTCCTCGGCCGAGTCTCTGCTTTCTAAATCCGAGCGGAGAAATGTCCTCCGCTCTCGGAGGAGAGGCGAACCTCTTTAATTTTCTCGCGCCGCGCTCCTCGGGAATCCGTTCGATGTCGATGGACCGGGGGAGATGAGAGAACGATTATCGGTCGATAATTTATTGGAGCGAGAATCTCGCGAGTAGAGCCGCGTGGACGCTTTAGTCGGCGGGATTATAATTTCGCTACGTCGCGCGTTGCATGCCTTCCCGCGAGCGTTACGGAGCAGTTTATCAAAGAATTATACTTTATCGGCACGAGAAATATACTTATCGCCGCGCGCAAGTACCCACATGCAGCATAAACATTTCCTGGCGCGACCGACGCACAAATCTTCGGCGGTCGGTTTCCCGAAACGACACGACGGTCGGCCGGGAATGGAAAAAAACGCGCGGCCGCACGAAAAAAAAAATCTGCTTTTAACATTTGTACGTATAACCGAGAGAGAAAGAGAGAGAGATCAAATTCCTCCTCGCGCAATTCGACGCCGCCGCGGAAAAATAAAGTGCGCCGCAAAGCGGAGGAGGAGGCGGAGGAGGAGGAGCCTCCCGATTATGACGATCGGTATGGCGTCACCGCGCATTTATCATTCGCAAAGTGACCCCATGCCGATCCGCGGCCGCGGGGAGGCGATTCATTGAAAAAAGGTGCCCGCGCGCGCGCCAAAGCTGCTGCCGGCGATGCTCGTGAATACAAATGCCGGCCGAATCGACCATATTTTTTCGAGCCGGGAGCCGAGATCCGAGCGATGGATAGTAGGTTTCAGACCGAGCCGCGGATTAGGTTCTAAGGCGGTTTGGGCGGCATTTTTTAATACATTGTCGAACCTCGAAATTTCGGGTGAAAACGTTCATTTAGTTTTTTTGACTCGTGTTGTTCTATTGGACGAGCTTTTTGTTTATGATTCAAAAGTATTTGATAATCGAAGATAATGCTTGCACGTAATATCAATGCTCTTATCTCGACTCGATGATTCAACAATTCAAATTTTCCGAGCAAATCGGGTAAATCGTTTAAAATGTGCCACTGTAAAAACGAGCGGAAAAACTAGCGGCGAAAACAAAGAAATATATTAATAAAATTCGCCGTTTTGTCCAAACAAAGAGCGAAAATAAAAAGAAATTGAAAGACCGTGAAATCACTCAGTCGGCTTGATACTTTGCCCGTCACGTGCTATTTTCGTCGTCTGCAAGTTTTCCTTTACATTATTTTCTTTTTTTTTTTTCTCCACCGGGTATTTTTACAATTTATCCATCCCGCTTTTCCTCAAAAACACGCATAAAAAACTTTTCGCTCCCCCGGCACCAGTAGCCGGGGCCGACTTTGCGAACTAAAAAACGAACTTCATCAAGCACGAGGAATAAATAGGACAAGAGAGTTTTCCGGGCGGCCTCCCGAGCAAAGGCTGCCGCGGGCAAAAATTCCCCCCACCCCGGCCGTTATTTTCGTCCGCGCGGCGGCTTTTCTCTCCTCTTCTCTCTCTCGCTCTTCTTTTTTTTTTTTTTTCTTGATAAGCCGCGGCGCCGAAATCGAGCGGCGCGTTCTATCTGCTATCTGATCCAGAACCTTCGACGCAGCGTGCGTGCGCGCGTCGTTTTCCGGTGTATCCTCCTCTCTCTCTCCCTCTCTCTACGCACTTTTCTGAAAACATTAGAGCGCCAGCCGAAACCCACGCCCAAGGTCCGCTCGCGCTGCTGCTTCTTTCTTCGTTTCGATTCGGGGCTCTCTCTCGCTCTCTTCTCTTCTTTTTTTTTCTCTCTTTTTTTTTTACTTCGCCGACCCGCGAGATTCGAATCGCCGAGCGACACGTGGATGTGTTCTCGCCGGCCGAGCCGCCGTGCACGACCCGCCGGCTAGACGGGGGATCTATTGGCGCCAAAGTTGGGATTCGGTTCTTTTTATTGGACGGGGATTGGATGGGAGAGAGAGAGAGAGAGGCCTTTTTGCGGAGGAAAGTGTCGGCGAGCGTTTGGCGCTTCGCGAGCCGACGGCGGAGCTGATATTGATTCTAATCTTCGACGATGTTCGGCTCTTGATCTTGATGCTTGGTCGCGGGCTAAATTGTTGTTAATGAACGGGAGATTGGAAATTATACTTCCTGGAAAGATAACGGGCAATGACACTTTTTCAACGTTAAAAATTGCCTTCCTCGCGAAATTTTCGGGGAAATTCCAGTCTTGTTTCACGATTAATAAATACAATATGTCATAAAATTCATAAGATTACAGTAACTATCATAGAGTAGATATCTAATCATACTGTGATTCGATTTGCCTCTTACACTTCTATCAAGACGGAAAATCGCCAGCAGTTCATTCCTAAAAAAGCAGTACGTTTAAAAAAAAAAAATGTAGTAAAAATCCGAGCAAACATCGAAAGGCAAAAAATGAGAAGCAGATACGCAATCTCCGCGACGTCGCACATGTCGCCTCGCTCTCCCCCGTCCTCCCGGCGCTTCCGCGGGTCAGCAGGGAAAAAGAAAAGGACTTATTTTTAGGTTATATTTCCGGGGGCCGGGCTGTGCCGCGCTCGCTCTCGAGCACGTGGCGCACTTGAAAATTCGAGCGGGCCGCCGCGCAAGCAGCCGAGTGGCTCGATCTTCCGGTGAAAGTCGCGACGAAAAACCCGCGGCGGCGACGGCGTCGGTAACGCGGCGCTCTAGAAAAACGGGGCTGTCTCGCGCGCGCGCGCGCGCACACCGTGGGAGCGGTTCGCGCGCGAAACTGCCCGGGAACGAATTGCTCGAGGCGAGAGGGATGTATACGCGCAACCGGCACCGGTTGAAATTTCAATGCGACCGAGGAACGGACCTCCCACCACCGCCGAGTCGCCGCTTCCTCGTTCGCGCGGCCTTTTCTCCTTTCTTTTCTTCGTTTCGTTAATCGGAGGCGAGTTGGGTTACGTCGAAAGCTTCTGGAAGCTCCCGCACGGAAACCGCTTGCCGCGGGGATATTGTGCAACTCGCTTAATTCCGGTGCTTTCGAGCGATCGGATTTCGCTTTGCCTTTTCGATTCGAAGATCGAACGATAATCGATATTTAAATTCGCAGCCTTTGTGATATAACTGGCGTTATTGATTGACGCGTGAATAAACTCGAAGCCGGCAGTATTTTCTACTGTAAGTTCAATGACACGGGCGAAGCGACCGGATCGACGTGCTGCGAGTAATTGCTTGATTATCGGGAAGACAACTCGACGGACTGAAATTCTTTACTTCAACCTAACGGAACTCTCCGACAGTTATTTCTATAACTAAACACGCCACTGACAAGAGATAAGCCCACCTAAAAATACTTGGCCGTCCAATTACCCGCTCTGCGGGCAGTGTTCTTACTAAATCAAAGATTTCCAGCCTGCAACAATGCGGTTTTTCCCCGTCCCGAGGAAAAACCCACCCAGAGTCGGGCAGCGTCGAAAATTCGAAAAGCAAACGAAGGAGACCTCGGCCGGCCGCGGACAATGCGCGTTAGGATTCCGGAGGCGGCACAGCTGCCGGCTGTCAAGCCCGCGATCGGCCCGGGGGATTATATTTCTAGGAAAAGCCGGCAGCGGCCCGACCTTCGAGTCTTTGTGCGCGACTGTATACCTGGGGCCCCTCGTGCAGCCTCGTGCAGAGCGGCACCGAAAATCATTTTTCTTGAGAGCGCTCCGGGGCCCGGGAGAGAAAGAGATAGAGAAGCGTTACCTAAGCGCCTCCGCTTGATAAATGAGGGCCCGAGCAGCGTGACGGCCGGTTTTGCCGAGAGATCCTAGTGGAAAGTTTTCGGCATCGCGGCGCGCCGCTTTTTCGCATCTCGAATTCCCTAACAGTAAACACGAGCCGCGGTATGGCCACTGCTTCCTGATGGGGACTCTGTACTGCCCATTCCAAGACTAGGAGTCTATTGGGATAAGTTTTCTCATATAAGAATGGGAAAGAAGCCTCGTCCATTCGGTCTGACGCTCGATTCTTCAACAGTTGGGAACTTTTTTCGCTAAAATTTAAGAAAAATCGATTTTTTTTAGTACCTTAATACTCGGCATTCAAAAGGTGAGATCAAATTCTAAAGATTAAAAAAAAAAAATTTCACCTGAAAATCTTTATTTGTTCAAAATTTGTAGTTAAGAGAAGATTCAAGCGAAAATTACGTCGATTATATTGTTGGTAATTTTTTATTTGACTATGACCTTTAAATAAATAAAGATTTTTTTTTTAATCCTGAGGATTTCATTTCACCTTTCGAATGTCGAGTCGTAAAGTACTCTAACAGTTCACCGTTGAAAATTTATAATTGATTTTAAAAAATCGATTTTTCTTAAATAACAGCGAAAAGTTTGCAGCTTTTGAAAAATCGAGCGTCAGACCGAACGGACGAGGCTTCTTTCACATATATAAACGAGAAAACTTACCTCAATATTAAAATAAAATCCATCATCCGGAGTTCCGCTAGACTCCTACCAAGAAAATCCCCCGTCCATCGAGAAGAGTCGCGCGCTCTAGAAAAAAAAAAAAGCGTGCGCCACGTGCTCCTCGCTCGGAAACAAAGGCTCGAGATCAGCGGGGCGGCTGACCCCGAGAATCATATCCGCGGTCGTTCGCGCGCGCGGCTAATCGCCGCTCGAGCCCGCGAGTGCATTAACACCGGCGCGATCTTGTTACCGATGCAAACGCGACACGCGAATCTCGATGATATAAACCTTTGTCCCGGCCGTAATCGCTATCCTGCTGGCGCTGCTAAATTTCTTCAAGGCTTCGAGCGCCGCCCGCGTACGTCATTGCTCGCGCGCACGAGGAGAAAAAGTTTTCTGCTAAAAATTTGTACGAGAGTACATTTTAAAATCGAAAAAATTACCGTGGTTTATAGTAAATTTTACAAGTCTGATTGTGAAAATTTATCATTGACCTCGTAAACGATGGTGATTTGTTAAATTAAAGTGTACTGTTGTAATTTTTACCGGGCAATTTTTCTCCGTACACTTGGAGTTGCAGTTTTCACGCGGGAATCGGCAGTCGCTTAATTTGAACTCTAAAAAACATTGGAAAATCACGTCGAATAACGAAATGAAGGGACGCGAAGAAAATAAATATCCCGTTCGAGTATCGGTAATTTAAAAGTCTATCTTTAAAATAGACTGCCAACAAAGCAGCGTCAATCCGCGCCGTCCCTTCTCCTCTCACTTTTTTCCCTTGGATATAGAAAAAAAAAAAAAAACAAAAAACAAAAAACAAAACGTTCGCCCGAAGTGAAAGAGAGAAAGAAATAAAACTTGTCGTCCTCTGTCCTCCTCTTCGATCGACCGGCAGACGGAGAAGGGAAAATGCGTAAACGGCTGCTATACGGTCGGCTCGAAATCCAATGGACGAAATTTTAATTAAATTTCCGAGAAGAACGTCCGGTGATGTGAAACTTGTGCGGCCTTTGTGCCTGCGCTCGTATTCGCGTTTTGCCTATAAAAACGCGATGTCTCCGCCAACACAGTCACACTTCCCTCCCCCTTCCTTTTCTATACGTGCGAGGCCTTTTTTTTTCCTCCCTCGCCGCGGCTCTCTGTTTTCAAATCATCCTTTTGATTTCTCCGGGCGCGTGTAACGTTTATAATTTCATTCCCAGCGGCGTTTTGCGAAAGACGCGCGAAAAGTCGATTAAAACGGGCTGTTTACGCCGTCGGATTCGACGTCGCGTGAAAAGAGCGAAAGACAACCCTTAGGAGGGCGAACGCGTCAATTTCCTTGCGGCGAAATGAAACGCGCGCGAATTCTGCGAAAGCTGATTTTCATGCGGCGCGCCTTGACGGGCAGAAGAGCCGGGAGAGAGCCGGAGAGCGAGCGGATAGGAGGCGAAGGGCAGAAAAGGCGCGAAAGAGAAAGAATGAAATATAGGGAGGGTCGATCATAAAAATGGTAATAACGGAAGGGGAGCGGGGGATCGAGACTCGCCGTTCATTATCGGAAAGATAATTTAAACAAAAGGCGAGTCGTTTATGGTGATTGTGAACTAATTAAAAAAAATGAAAACTGTTAAACCTTGATACTTCAGTTTTTATTCTTGCGGGAGAATTATATACTTTTTGCGTAGACCATTCAATCGAATATTAGCTTGCAAATAGTATAATTGATACCGCGTAACTCCAAAAAGAACACTGAAAAAAAAATAATAACTATAAAATAACTAAATTCTGATAATCGGAGGAAAATTTTCACATTTTATAGCATTTTTTTTTTTAACACTTAAGTCTGTCCTCCGATTACAGAAATTTATAGTAAACTCTACTGCATTATTTTTCTCAGTGCATTGATTCAGACAGAAAAGTACAGCAACGACAGTGACGTTCTTTAATTCGCAAATCCCAACCGAAACCAGATAAATCCTCTTGTCGATTAATAAATTAAATTGAAAAAGCCGAAATCCGGTAAAAGTTTCATCGACTCTCCCCCGTCCCCGGCGACGAATCGAAACTTCTCGCGGCGCTTCCGTGTGTATACACCTCGAGCAATCCAAGCTCAGCAGTTAATCCGCTCCGGTCTTCTAATCTCCCTCTCCCTCCCCCCGGTCCCTCAGTCCATTAAACGAGCAAACAGCCCCGGGTTTTTCGTCGCTCCTCGGCAATTGGTCGGGCGGTGGTGCACACAGCTCCCTGCCGGGGGAGGGAAGCAAAAGGAGAGAGGCTCGCCGTCTCGTTTGGCTTCGTTCGTCTGGGTTTTCCTCCGATGCTCGCAAAAATTCCTCTCGGTGCTCGAAGAAAAGGAGGAAAAAAAGAAAATGGAGCGCGTTCTCGGCTAGGAACGAGAGCCGGCAACTAGAACCGACGGGGGGAAAAGAACCGTAAGCGGCGGGGGAGGGGGAGGAGGAGACCGGCGAAAAGGAGAGAGAAGGAGGCTGGGTTATAATCAAGGCCGCGCTATTCGTCGACGTCGTCGCGCCGATCGGCGCGCGCGGGATCCTCAAACGGAGCGAGACTCTTAATTTCGCATCGCCATAAATAATTTGACCGCAAAGCTGAACTAGCCGAGGAGCCGGCCGATTTCCTGGAAGGAGGCCTTCGCGCTCTTCCTTCTTTCTCGTCGTTTTCTCCACACACTTGCCGCCGCCGCTTCTCCTTCTCTCTCTCTTTCTCTCTCACGACTTTTTCGATGATCTACTTATTCGCGATGCTCTCTCTCGCACAATGCTTCGCAGCCTGCTTATAAGCTCTCCATGCTCTCATTGGCGTAGACGAATTCCTTAAACGGCTTTGTTTAAAAATACGCTTCGCTAATAAACAAAGAGTTCCTTTCGATGTCGAGCGAGGCTCTCTCTATCTTCTCTCGCGGTACTTGACGCGATAAATTTTTTGACGAATCAATAAGCACGCTTCTGGGAACCCGTCGTTTAACGACTCACTTGAATTAATTGGCTTTCCTTATGGGGACAAATATTTTGGCCTCCGCATCCGACGTCCGAAGCAGGGCCGCACATTTCAAGACAATTTCATTACGACCTTTTCAATTTTTTACTTGTTTCTTATTTTGAGCGCTCGAATCCTATATATATATATATAAAACGCTTTCTGCCTCGATCGTCGAACGGTATTCCGCAATTCGGCCGGTATTCGGAGCCCGTCCGATCTCTCTGAAAACTTTTTTGCCTGGGAAGAGATCGCCATCGGCTCGGAGGACGGGCAGTTTATCGGAGCCGAAAGACGAATTAATTTCCTACGGTTTCATAACTGGCCCCCGCAATTTCAACTCGAGTCCACCACAACGCTCCGCCGATCTTGCGAAGGCTCCTCGAAAACGGCTTTAAAAATCCCCTCGACCGAGTGAACGGGAGATATCGGCCCCCCCCCCCCCCCCAAAAAAAAAAAGAAAAAAATATCGAGCGCCGCGGCGTAAAGCTCGCGCTTCTCGCCGTCGCGCAGTTACGGGGCTGCGGGCGGCGGGTTATAATCACTTTGCTGGAAAGTTTCCTAGTCTCGCCGCATCGATCCGCGCTCGTGTGCGCGCACTGCAAGCTCGCACGCCTCTTGCCCTTTACGTCGAGGGCGCCGCGACGTTAATCCGCTCGCGACGACTCGTGAGAGTCGGCCCCTCTTTCGCGGCTCGGGGAGAGGCTTTTGCACCGATCGTCTTTTTGCTTTTGGGCGATTTGCTTTGTCAAGGTTAGGAGACCTCGGCTTGGCCGATTGGTTTCACTTTTTTTTTTTTCTTTTGTTAGTACGTAAATTTCATTGCAGTAATGCAGCTGACACGTACGATGCGTATGCCACCGCTAATGATTCTCGTTTATTTTTTGTTTCAGGTAAAGACTTTTCTAAACTACACGTTCTATGTTATTGCGTTGTTCGGTCTCATGGTAAGTCTTTGAAACGTCTACCGTAATACTGTTTGTGATGCAAAAGCTCCTCCAACAACTCCTGACAAGATAATCAATGCAATTCGTTTCTCGATTCGACTCACTTCTTCAGATCCAAATTGAAAGCAAAAACAAAAAAAAAAAACAAAAAAAAAACTGCGATCGTGATTGACGAGTCTAAAAATATGTTCCTTCTTCGAACAAAAATAAAACCGGCGCCGTATTACCGCGCGACAGGGATTATATCACGTCGTTCCCAAGAAGAGAAACGGCTCCGCCGATTCCCGCGCGTAGATGCCCCCCGAAAAAATCGGCAACAAAAGTGGGCCACGGCCCGCTTCGGCGATCCCGAGTCTCGGGAGAAACGGGGTGGGGGACGATTGAAATTCATTAAACATCGGCGCTGCCAATCCAAGGTCGGGACGCACCGCTTCCCACCTGACACACAAACGAGCAAGCGCAGTCGTCGTCGTCGTCGTCGTCGCTGCGCGCATTTTTCGACGCCCGTATATCTGACAACTTCATAAATTAAGCTGCTCGATGGGAGAGAGAGAGAGAGAGAGAGAGAGCCTGCTATTACGGGCGCATTGCCGGCTTTTGTGGCCCGAGCTCGTTATAGAGGCGGCCCGAGCTCGTATATTTCGCGAAAAGTCCCTATTTTCGGGTATATATACCTGAGCGCGCCTCCCGGGACGCGTTGTGTGCGATGGCCGAGAGATTTTTCGCTCGGCGGGGGAAGGGAGAGGAGAACCGTAGCTCGTTACGCCTCGCCGTCCAGGGTTTGTTTCTACGAGTGGGATTAACGAGGCCGGGGTATAAATTATTTGGGTCCGCGCGTGATTAACATTTTTTTCTTTCTTTTTCTTTTTTTTTTTGTTTCTGGAATCGAGAAATTTTAATGCTCGCCGGTTACGCGGTCCCTTGTTTTCTTTTTTTTTTTTTTTTCGTTGCGAAAGAATATTTAGAATATAGCGAGCCTCCGTTAAAAAAATACATCGGCGTCCACCGATGTAGAAGCGTCAAAGAATTAAAAACGCCTAACCACCTACTTTTATCTGGCAATCAAGGAGCTTTCGCTTCTCACAATTTCCAAATTCCTATTCTTCATTTTTCTCTTATCAATTCGCCCGGCTCCGGGCCGTAAACAGGGGTGGAAAAAACAACCGCCCTGCCCTCCGGTAACACACACTGGGTGTCCGGAAGAAAACTTACTTACACTGAGAGAAAAAGTATAGTAAAAATTACAAATAATCTTGTAAAAATTACCATACTGTCTAGTAAAGCCGCC
>JAWWEO010018854.1:0-19950 GCA_035582975.1 Ormyrus labotus
CTTTGAAGTAAATTAGTAATCCCGATAAATTCTGATAAAAAAAATCATTAAGATAGAATCCGATAAAATTTCCTATCGGACGTCCGATAGCAGGCTTCAAAATTTTATCGGGTTTTATCGGTTTTTTTCAACCGGGAAGAATTACCTTCACATCATTTTCCAATATAATTTATTATAAAATAAAGTTTAATTTCTTGTAGAATAGACATAAAAAAATATTTAAATAGTATTTAATATGTACCATATATGTATTACCCTCCCTCCCTCACAAAAAAAATGCAAAAAAAATGAGCCGTAAACGATGAAAATCCGTTCAGTAGGAACTGAGATACGGCGTATACACTCACACACACACACACACGCACGCACCCAAACACACACACACACACACACACATACATCCATCCATACAGACAATTTTCAAAAATCATTTATTCTTGTTCCTGACACCTTACAATACAATTATAACTGATTTTTCGAATAACTCCAAAAATTACTATCACAATGCTTCCTCTAGGAGGAAGCAATTATTATTTTGTTTTTACAATTTTTTACAAATTCAATGCTTATTATTCTTGTAAAAATATTAGCAACGATTTCTTATATGCAATCACGATTATGTAGAATCAAATTATTTTAAATTTAGAAACCACTCTTTACGTATCTGCTTCTCTCGTCATAAAGCACAAATCATCCAATTAAACTCCACCAGCATATGTAACATTCCGCGTATTCAAAAGATAAAAAGCGTCCATCACGCAATGGTTCTGTTCAGCAGCTTTGTAAGTATTTAATAATACATTTTAACTAACAGGCCTCGTTACCTAAGTTTCTGTGAGCGTCCAATTAGTCGACGCCCTTTACTTCTCGCTTCCAGAATATTCCATTTTAAAGTACAGTCCAGCATCACAGGAAGCTCGCAAAAGCCAGCAAGAGGAAGAGTTTTTCCGCGATTCGAGTATTTCCACTAAACTTGCACTCCTCGGTCTCTCACTCATGTCTTATATTTCGGAGTACAACGTTCCAATAAGAACGATACACTGAGAAAAAAATTTGTTGATTTCAAAGAAATTTTACTTGATTCAAGTAAACGATTTACTTCAATAGTACTAGCTAAATATTTATTTAGGTATAGCAAACATTTTTGTAATGTAAGAAAAGCATTTCTTATATCCAATATATATTTTCTAAAAGAAAGTAAATATTTACTTGAAAAAATGAAATAATTTTTAAAAGTAAAATGAAATAACGTAAATATAAGTATTATACCACTTATTTACTTTAATGATACAGTTGATTTGAATTTATATATACATGTACATATTATTACAATTAATTGTTTTTCGCAATTTAATTCAAACGCTATACATTTTTGCATACATTTTTACTATATCGCAATGTTACAATTTTTATTACGCTTAAACATTTTTTAACCCTTCGTAGATTCAAACCCTAGTCCTTATGCAGGCGAACGACTTAACCACTACATACGCTACGCAGAACGTTACGCGTAATTTTTAATATCTGATACAATAAGTACATCCCGTACAGACATAAGGATTGAAAAAACATTAATAATACAATCTTCGTTGAAAATTATTAAAAAATTATAATTCAACTAAAAAAAAAATTTGTTATTACTATATTTATTTTAAAAAATGTTTTAATATTAATGTGATATTTCTTTAATTGAATAAAAGATTTTGAATGTTTTAAGTTGAAAAGGACTCAAAGGATTTTAAATAAGAAAACGTGGGTTTTTTTCAGATTCGTGGTTGCTGCGTCACAAATTTTATTCAAAATTACAATGTAAATTGCGGACCTCGCTTCGCACGCTTTTTCACAACACTATCGCTCGCACTTACTATAATAGCCAGCGCTTCCGTTGAGGGCAACCAGGGCCGATGACGCAAGGTGCATGCAGTCCGACTCCGGTGAGGGGATGACGGCGACGTTCGGGCTGGATTCCCCCTGGTCAATTCGCGCCGTGTTGCCTCTTTCGGGTCGATGAAACACCCAACTGAGTTTTCTAATGGTTGAGAGTGATACTGTCGACTGCTATTTCTACTATTGAGTCGTGATTTGCTTCGGCTTTCTCGCAAGCGTCTGAGGCTTTGAGCGCGACGCGTCCCCGCTATATCCTAATCGAACGCGTTCAAATATCGCCAAATCATTGTCCCTCCCTGATTTAGTTACGCGCGTGCGCGGCGGAAGATTCAAACGAACTAGTGGTCCCTTACAAAGTTTACCATTTAATTCAAGTAAACATTTTGTTGTGGTGAAAATCTTTTTTAAACCGAAGGGGTGCGAATCCAAGTATAAATATAATTTCTAATTTCAAAGTAGTGATTTATTTGATTTAATTAAATATTTTTCTAACAGATGTACCGACATTAAAAAAAATTATTTTGTGAATACAAATGAATATATTTTCTATAAACAAACTAATACTTTATATAATTCAAGTAAATGTTTCATTTAAAACCCTAAATAAATACTTAGTTTAAAAAAAAATCAATATTTTGATTTTAGTAAGTGATTTTTAAAACGCCATAAATAACTTTATTGAAAAATTTGTTATATTCTAAATTTCAGTAAACTTCAATTCAGTAAATATTTACTAAAAATGTTGTCATTTAAAACTATATTTTTAAATAAATTAAGTATTGAAATCAAATAAATATTAATGGGAACGAAGTAAATATTTTAGGTTTTTGAAGTAAATCTTTGTTTGTTTTTCAATATTTCTTTTTTAGTTAATTAGATTTTTTCGGTTAGATAACCTTTTTTTGAACGAAATAATTGAAATATTTAATATTAATAAATATTTATTTGAAATTTATTTCTAATTATAAGTAAATGCACTTGTTATATTTAAGTAAATTATTTATTATTTTTAAGAAAGTACTACTTTGTCACAAGATTACTTACATTTAATTTCAAAAAATATTGTTTTAATAAATGGAATTCATAAATCCAAGTGAATATTCTCTTACATTAAGTAAAATTTATTCGAATAAAGTAAATATTTACTTGATCTAAGTATATGGATTTCAAGTAAATACATATATTTACTTGAATCAAATAAATTTTTCTCTCAGTGTACTCAGTGTAGAATTACGAAACGACTGGACATTTAAATGAAGAAATTAATGAATCTCAACTTTTGGATCGATATTTATTGCAAGAATTCAACTCTCTCATTCCTCTTGAAAACAGTTTACATCCAATTGATTTTGGCAAGTATCAGAACTTCTCTACAGATGGAACTAACTTTGATTACGTATAAACGTCATTTGATATTTTATATGAAAATCTTTAAAGAAATGCGCATCACATACAGATGTAAAAATAAATTAGATTGAACCTAATTTCGTTTACAAGTGTCTCGTAGCCTCCGAAGTCGCGTATTCGTCTGCCGAGCTCCTTGATAATTATAATTTTTATCTGAGTTTGCTTGTTTCAATTATCTTATTAGACTCGCCGTTCTTATTGAGAGACTTGCGCCGTGAGGGATATAGTGCATGAGATAAGAACTTGTTGAAGCGTGCTTATTGCGGTATGATTATATTGTGACGCTGGACTGTATAAATAACTATAACTGTAACTAATAAATAACATTGTAACTGCAAGATGATCCTTTATAGGCAGGCATAAAGCGCCTTGAGCGCGACCTGAAAGTTCAGTTTTATCGAGATGATAGTTTGTTTACGGCTCCTTCATACTCTCTGTTTACTGCGGCGAAGGAGATGGATCTTTGACGTTTAATTGGACATTCGAGTGGTTTGAAGGCTGAAAAGCCCTTGTTTTCGAGGAAAATGTTTAATTAAAAGTTGAGAAGTATTGAAGATATTTTAGTTGAGAGGAATTGGAACGTCAATCAAATATTATGAAAAGTGAATAAAGCCTTGCAGTTTTGAAAGTAAAATTGAAATTTGACCCAAGATTTTTATATCTGCTATTGCTTGTTAGGTTTTAGGGTTTTACGTCATTAATAAGCGTGGATGACAATATATATACGTACGTCTTTATTTTACTATCTATCAGCGAGGTTACAAAAGCGCAAATAATTAAAATCACAGACGCGGATCAAACCTTCCAGATCTAGAAATAATATAATTCAGTTGACGAATAGCGCGACTCCGATCTTGTGTAGTAGATTGAACGCAGACTTATCTTAGCCAGGAGACGACTGATAGTTAATGGCTCTTCCTCCAGGACGCACTCAACTCGGAGATTGGCCTCCTTCGATGTATGGTTGTTGCTGGACGGCGAGGTCTTTCGTGACCTCGATCGTGCGAAGAGATGCCCTGTGTCCTTTGCGTTCCACGACGACTGGATAAGTATATCGCTGTTGATGCTTACGTGGCGAGATGGTATACTTCGAGTGGCCCGGAAGAAGAGAGCGAGCGTCTTTCGAGGACGAGCTTATATAGCCAAAACTATTGCCCCCCTCTATTGGATCTACTCGACACCGTCCGTACAAGGAAGCGTGTTGTGGTCTTGGTGTTACATGCTCTGTACGATTAGAAACTTCAGATTCGTCAGCTAGTTGGTTAAATTATTGTATTAATTTTATTTATCGTGCGAGAACATCTATTTTACAATTTAATTAAAACTTTATATTGCTTGATTTTCTTTGTTTATTTCGCGATTCAAAATAATATCTTGTAAATTACACCCCTTTATGACTTTTATTAAAATTTCTCACTATTCTTTTTATCAGCTTTGGTGAATAGAAACTTTGCTCAAAACTCGATAAGACGCACGAAGTGACGGGAATATATGAAAGTCACGAAAATCGAACTACTAGAAAATTCAATTTATACGAGAAACAGCACGGTCATCGATGAAAAATTCAAACTTTCTCTTTGGGAGAAAAATAAGAGGAAAATTCTGTATTGAAGTTGTCAAAAGTATATTTTACAAAATATAGTTCTTTAATATTATATTGCTTAATACAATTAACCTTCCACTATATTCAGCTTTACTCTACTTTCCTAACTTAATTTCGTAGCTAGCATCTATTTTTCAAATTTCAAACGCTTTGAGAAAGTTAACATAGCCGCGGGAGTATCGCCTTTGACCATGACGGATGATAACGTTTGGGGCTGTGTATTTTTAATGGGATCTCTGAAAAGTAAATGAAACGACGAGCACAGGAGTGAGAAAAAACGGAAGAAAAAGAGAAAAAGACATGACCTGGACGTGGCAGAATATGCAGAGGGAAATAAACTGCAAGCGCAGAAATGCCCTCGGGTGTTGGAAAAGAACCTGAGTTGAGAGGCAAACGAAGTTCAATTTGAAAAAGAATGGAATCGTTATTGTTATTATTGTTGTTCGTTGGCTTACTTAAAATTTTATTAAAACTGTGACAAAACTTGTTAATATTTAGGAATAAATGTACGACTTTGTAATAAAAAAAAAATTGTTTAGGGTTGGCGAATAGTTTTGTAAAAAGTAATTGTAATTTTAAAAAGATGTATGTATGTAGTATTCTTCAAAAGAAATTTATTTATTATTTAAGCCAAGTTTTAAAACGTTCCTTACTGATAAAATTTATTATTTTTTATTATATGTTCAGACGCGGAATGCAATAAAATATAGAAATCCGTGTCAATCTTGAATTGGATGCGAAAAATTTGAAAGGAAATTTCTCATGAATAGTTTAGTAGAACTTGTTATGGTACTACGTCTTTCTCATCTCTCATACAAGGGCCTCCAACAAAATATGGATATCTTTCTTTGAGTGCCGGTAAGCACGAGAAAAGAAAAATCTTTAGTGTTACGCGAAATCATTTCCTTTTCTTACCTGCTGCAAACAATTTTCTTAGAGAAGTTCTCGAAAATATAATAAGTACTTTATAAGCTTTAAAAGTTTTAATGACAGAAATAACTTTCTAGATTGTAAAATTTAATTGAATATTATAATGTTATATTATGCAATGCTACGTCTCAAATGCGAAAGTATATTTATGAAAAGATTCAAATAGAAATGTCTAAATGTTTTTAAATCGAAAATCTAACAAAAGCAGTGCATGTAGAAGCAAAAGTGGCATTTTTAAGCTCAACTGATATTGTTTTGTATTCAAATACTGCAGTTCCTACGCTTTAGAAACGAAAATAACACATTCAGGATTAAAAAAAGTCTGCAAAGTTGAACTTATTCTCATAAATTTTAGAAAAGTATTACACAACAGATGATAAAAGTAATTGTTTTAAATAATATGAAAATAATTTTACAGAAAAACGTGGCTTTTTCCCGCGAATTCTACGAGCTTTAGCCAGGACAATGTTTAGGGCGAAGAGAAAATGCGTTCCCATTTGTTAGAACCTTAAGTATTAAAGTAAATATTAAATTAACAATGCTGCATTAGATAAGATAAACCGTCCTACCCAACAAGTAAAGATATAAAATAACGGGACGTTAAAATTCTTTCAAAACGAACCATCAACCATTAAATGCGAAAAACCTTTCCAACTCATTACCTCTCTGAAAAAAAGACAAAACTGCACGCAGCCGATGAAAAAAAAACAAAAAAAAAACGCTCGCCGGCCCACTGAACCGGCAGCGGCAGTAGGGCAGTGGTGATAGTCGGCGGCTCGTCAGGCCGCGTCGCCGCATCGTGGCGCCCTTCGCCCATCATCGTCGAATTGCGCTGCGCGCGCAGACGGGCGCCCACGCCGCGCTGCGGTCACGTTATCATTATTCACGGTATGCACGCGCCCGGCCCACGCAGCCGTCCGCTCAAATCCGTTTAATTGCGCCGGCTGAAAAACAATGCCGAGAGGCGAAGGCTCTCGCGCCACCGCGTATACAGCGCTGCTCGACGGGGGTTTTATGTACGGACGAGCCGCTGCAGCCAGGTAATTGGCCTATTTATTTTCCTTTTAAGACGCGGACCGGCTTTTTATTTTCTTCTCTGCTTTCGCGCTGTCTCTGCCGAGGAGTAATTACGCGTCTGAAAATAAAAGGTAGCCTTGCTTTCGGCGTTGAGGTATCAAATATATTGCTATGGTCAATATTTACCAATATTTTATTACTTTCTCCGTTCAATTATTCGCTCGGAACTTTCACAGCGAATGAACAAATTAAAAAATTGAAATTAAGTGCAAGCCAAACGTGTAAAAATTAACAAGGTTTTATATCTTCTAAGTCTCTTAAAGTTGTTGGGTTGAAATAGAAATGCCAAATGGCCAAGTCCTTCGGGATTTACCCTAACTTTTAAACAATGAATATTCATTAGCTACCGTGAAAGTTAACTAGCTCATCATTAAAGAGTATAGACGACATAAAATTTCGCGCAACTAAAATTATTATTTTCCCTCGAGTATATTTATGCTGTGTGAACGAGATGCGGCATTTGACTAAACTTTCACGACTTCCGCGAAAAGGAATGAATTTTAATACAAAATTATTTTGCTTCATAATTTAGACTAAAAGCATGTGACAATTTCACGTTACATATTATAAAAGATTTTATTTGAGATTCAATGAATTTAAAAGTTTGTAAATCTATAAAATCACTGCCAAAATATTAATTCTCACAGAGAACAATAAGTTTGATAGAGTAAGTAGAAAAATCAAGATTACGTACAACATTAAGTAGTACAAATTCTTTTGTGTGCAATTAAAGTTTTTTCAGTTTTTTCAAAAGTTACAAATCACACTTGCGATTTCAAGAATTATTCTGAATTTTCAAACAAAGTTTTTTACTTTATATCATGTTACTTAACATTTTGTGATATTATATAAGCTTTTAGTAAAACAGGTCGATTTACGCTATTTTTATACATCTTTTTTAAAAAGCTTTCGTAAAATGAACTTTATTTACGTAACTGAGACTTAACTTATAAACCCTTCTTAAAACTTTAATTTATTTTCACCGATATCTAATTTATTAATGCTTCAAAATTGCCATAGTAAGTCCGCACGTGTACATCTCGCAATTCCGAATACTTCACACATTTCCACTAATTAAATCAACGAACACACGAGAGAAAAAGAGTAAAAATTACTACTTTTCATCGTTATTTCATAGATATAAGAAGAAAAATAAGAGTATTTACTATATATATACATGTTCTTATTTTTCTTCTCACATCAGAAATAACGATATACCCAATAGTAATTTTCACTCGTTTTTTTCTCTCAGTGAACTATCCAACAACAAGTACGCCCCCAAAAAAACAAGAAATTTCCCTCCTCCGACAGTTCGGCTACGCGGTCGCCCGAGGCGAGTGTCCACCTGTAGCGCTATATCCCCTGTCCCCCGGCAGCGCGTAACGCGACCTTGAGGGGCGCGCGCGGCGGCGCGCCTAGTTCTGCGCAGGCGGGGGGATATAAAGTCCTCCTCCGCCTCCTCCGCATCGGCGCGCCGCCGCCGCCTCAGTTAGTCCTGAGAGTCGGGGTGCTCCGCGCTGCTGCCTCTCTCTCGACTCGGCACTCGGCGGCGAGAGCTCTGGGAGGGAAGAGGCTTGGGATTCCGTTGACTCGCCGCCCGACCTGTGTATCTCTCGAGCTGGCCGAGCGTAATCGTGGCGCCGCTCGCCTAGACGCCACTGCTGCTCCTGGCGGTCGCTCCGAATCGATATATGTCGGCGAACTGTTGACGTGGTACAGCGCACTCGGCAGAGGTTTGCTTTTTCTCTCTCTCTCTCTCTCAATCCTGTAATGTGGATTTGTAGTTTGTTGTTGTCTTTCGGAGGGGGGCTTTGGCTTTCGGCTCAGCTCGGATTTGAGGCTTTGTTTTTTTTTTTTCGAAATGTTTGAAGATATTTATTCTGTTTGAATTGCCGACCGCGTTTATTTGTAACTGAATAATCGACGGATTTTGCTCTTAAAAAATTTCAGTTTCATTTCGAACAATAATTATCAAGCCGCTAAGAGTAACTAACGGCAATACAGTTCAGCCGAAAATTTCCAGCCGCACCAACGTCACCTCATCAATCGGCCCATCAATAACCCCCGAATAATAACCCGCGTCGCGGCGAAACCGCAGCCCGCCGCGGAACCGTCATTAAACTCCAAAAGCCAGGCACAGTTGCATAAGCGGCATCCGTAACGCCGAATTTCCGGCAGTCCATATGGCGGGGGCCCCACACGCGACTCCTTTTGCGCAGCGGCGGCCGGCCGCGCCGTTGACGAAATTTCCGGGCGCGAGCGGGGGAGGAAGCGGGGCGGCCCGAAGGACATTATATCACGCGGCGGGAGCGTGAGGGCACTTTTTCTCTCTTCCGAAGACGTACGTCTGCACGCGAGAGAGACGAGACGCCCCGCGGTCGCGGGGGGCGCCTGCGCGATGGACGTCGCCGGCGCGGCGCGGCCCGGGTCGGGATCAGTTTTCTGCCCGGTTTGCCGAAAGGGCTTTTATCAATGAGATATAGGTATTACGGAGACGAAAAGTGTGCGAGCCCCGCGCGCAAGTTCAAGGGCGGCTGGAAGTTGACGCTTCGAACTTTATTGGTTCAAGTTTGTTTTTGTGGCAGAACGAGTAATCGTAGTTTAATAATAGATTTTGGGCTACAGTTTTTTTTTATTTTTACTAGTTTTTTTTTTTCAACTTCTTATTGAAGGGATACGTGTAATTTAGTTGTGAATAAATGTTTCTTAAGCTGTTAGAGTTAGATCCGCTGTTAAAGTTTTGAGCCAAAGTTTCTTTTGTCGCTAATAAAATTAGAAATTCTTGAATTTGAAAATAAAGAAAGTTGAGTTATAAACTTAAAAATAGATGCGTAAGTAATTAGAAACCAGTTAATATGTCACTCCGTTTCTAATTATCTGTCCTGTTGTTCCTTGCCTATAATAATTATAAGTGCTGCATAGCGGTGTATTAATTATTATTTAATAACGGATAATGAAATTTTGCATATTATCTAAAAACTTCTGTATTAATAATCTTAGCGTTAATATTACTCGAGATAAGTTAAGTAAAATCCTTGTATAAACAGGAAGAGTGTCGTATGAAATTATCTACGGCTTTTTTCTTCTCTATTCCTGCAGCCCCAAAGGGGAACATTTAATTAGAAAAGCATATTTTTAACTTCAGCAATATTTAAGTCTATTTTTATTCCTCTACTGTCTTTGTATCTCATTTTCACATTTTCCTGCATAATTTTTAAATTAAAATAACGAAATTTTTACATAAAATTCTCGCATCTTTGTCTTGAAATATAAGTGCCTGCACTCGTATGATATTGGAATTTGATGAACTTTTGCGTTCATCGATCTGTTTGAAGTTTATAATTATTGCATCAGTAAATATATGTTCGTACTCAAAAGAGGTATTAAAAATAAATTAAAAAACCGAACGTTTTTCTTGCTAAAGATTTAAAATATATTTTACTACCTTGGAGAATTCAAGTAATCAAAAAACTATTTTTTTCCCGCAATTCGTCAAATCGAATTGTTTAATCTCTCAAAATCCCTAAAAATTCCGTCACCAGCCCTCGTATATAACATTCGAAAAGTCAGAGATAACAGCTCCCGATCCCCCGACAATATCCCTCGCCTCTAATCCATTCCCCACTAACGAATCGATCCGATTAAAAGTCGGCGAAATCGGGTTTTGCGCTGCACTTCCTCCGTCCAACTCCCCTGACAATTACCGCGAACTTACGGCTCCTCGGCCCCTCCTTAACTTTCTCTGTTCCTCCCGGGAGTCGAACTCCGGAGGATTTTTACGAGCTGGCCGCTTAATTGGAACGGTTACCTTTGTCACTAACGAACGGAGAGGGAGGATCAGTGATTTTTTTTGTCTGCGTGGGCCGCTGGTTTGGAACGGCGCGTGGAATATCTTTTTTTTTTCTTTGGAATCGCCGCTTCAAAGGAAACGCCGTCGATTGTCGGGAGAGCGACGGGAGCACTGAAGTTTAAACGCCGGGATTCGAGGCGGGATTATTTTAGCTTTGAATTAAGAGGGATTCAATTAATTTATTCTTTTAATTAAAATTTGCGAAGGTGCTGAAAGTATATACGGCTTGGAGATTCGCTCTCTTCGCTGAATATCTTCCTGGTATTTTTATGGATTGAGTGAATGAGCTATTTTTGTTAGAGATATGAAAAAGTAGAGAAAGTAGATTAATATTTTAACGATTTATTCATATTCTGCTAAGTTTTATGTTCTATTGTTGCGCGTCAAATGAATTTTAATTTAGAGAATTTTTTTAAACGAGGAAACGTCGTCTAAATTACAATTTCATTAAATTTAAAAGCATTGTTTTATTTGTTGAAGGTGAGAACTTACTTTGTCAATAATTACTACGACAAGAAGAGAGTGTTTGTGTAGTTATAAAAGAAGTAAAACTAATTTTTAAATGAAAAACCTTTTGTAAAACAATTAAAAGACACTTTGTGTCGCAAGCAAACTCTGTAGATTTTTATTCAAAATGATAAAATATTTTTATGATACATTGTAAACATCACCTATTTCGTACGTTAGAAGTGCATATCCGTTCCAGGAGATTCTAACGGAATCTGTCAGAACGTTTTGAAATTGGTCAATCTCTCTAGATAATTGTGGCCTAACCTAATTACTGAATTTCCAAACGTTTTGACAGAATGCCAATACATATAATCCCTTACGAACAAAGTTCTAAATTCGTTTATTAAAAAACTTTTAAAAAATCAACATTAAAATACATATAGACACAGCAAAAGTTCGTATATTTTAATTAAAATAAATTGAATGAAAGTATTTTAGAAGCTTGCCCGTAAAAATCAGTGAATATTAAAAAGCGCCAGTAATAAATAACAGATCGCTCCCAATCCTTTGAGAAGCTTTTTTTAAAATAAACGCTTTATCCCCGTCGACAAGCCCGAAAATAAATGCTCGCAAAATGCAAAAATGGTTTTTCTTTTGCGTAGGTGCGCGTATATAGTTTTTATTCAAATCGTTATCTCCGCAGTGAGTAAAAGTTTTCGATAACTTGCTTTATCTCTCGGCAAAGTTCAAATTTACCGTTTAAGTTTCAGCAATTATGCGGGTGATGTTACGGCGTATTTAAGGCATTAATAATGCCGCTCGCTACTTAGCCCGCATATACTTTTAATAGAGACAAATTGTTCTTCATTGTACCCTAAAAATTTAAATACCTGGCAGTTTTCAAGCATACTAAAAAGAGTACTTTTAAACATTCTTAAACCTTTAATGGCTTTTAAAAAATTTTTAAAGTTCTTATAATTTTATCCCAAATAAAAATAATTTATATAATTTTCAACACGATTTTATACTTTTATTTTTAAGTTTTGTAAAATTTTGATTCTACATAATTCGTACAAAATTTGAGTACAAAAATCTAAAAAATATGAGCTCCACTAATAGTCATTGGTTGCTAATTTTTTCATCAGAAGTGTAAAAGGTTAGAAGCAGTATTAATTTTATTTTTTGCGCATCGTAATCTTTTACACTTCTCATGACAAAATTAGCAGCCAATTTCTATTAGACGAGCTCATACATTTTATCTTTTTGTACACAAATTTTGTACAAATTATGTAGAATCAAAATTTTACAAAATTTAAAAATTTTAAATAACTTAGTTTAATAAAAACTTGGTTTTATTTGCAAAGCAATTATTATCCTTAATAAAAACAGCTATCCCAAACCTACGCATTTGCAGCAGTAAATGGCACTGTCTACTTCCCTTTTTAATGAAAACAAAGCGTGCCACGAATACATATTCCAGTTAAACATATTACCATATTCTGTATTACACTTTCATCCAGGACGAGTAACGAACTGCGTACTTAAATTCACCTGCAAATATATACCCTTTCGAGCAATATACGCCCACGGCGCTAAACAACAAGTGAAAATACATCGCGAAAGTCGTGCGACGTAGTACCTGAAATAATTGTATATTCATTAATTTTTTTTTTTATCGATTCTAGAAAGCTTTCGTAACTAACTTCATTTACATACGTAAACAAACGCACGCCCACTTCATACCAACATTTAAAATTAATTTTAAAGAAGAGTGAGTTTCGCGAAAGAAAATGTTTGACTGATTTTTTTTGGGGGGGAGCACTGAATAAATAAGTTTCGGTTACAAGTTTTCTTTTCTTAATCTTTTAATTTGACGTTAAAAGACGAGACGGCTTATATTTTTACGTAAAAGTCCTATGGAAAGTAAAGCTTCTTGCTTACGTTATGTGAGTAGCTCTTTTGAAAAATAAATGTATTAAAATTACTGAATATTACATTATATTGACTAATTTTATAATAATACATAATAAAAAGATGACTATCGCGCCTCTATTTTTTTTTTATTACACCAGCTTTTACAACATATAAAAACTGCATAATGAAACAGAATTATGCATACTTTGAAAATATTGCACGGAAATTTTTAGCGCGAATACGTGCCGAGTAGTTTGAAGCTCCCAACCTTCAAAAGCACCATCACGATTCACGGCTTCCCCTCGCTACGGAATATTTCGCATCAACAATGCACAGAAATTTTTCAGCATAAACCTCCGGTCCCGCGATAAACTCCTTTTTATTAAAGAATCCGCAAGCGAAAACGCATAAACTCCTATCTTCAGCACTAAACCTTGGCAGCCGCGCGAAACAAGTAGTAAGGTTCTAGGTCGGGTCAGCCTCTTCCGCCGTACGATGCTTTACGAGGTTCGGCTACACGTATAATGCCGTTTGTTTTCCCCAAGGTGCGCGAGGAGAGGAGACTGAAGCCCTTTTTTTCTCGGTCGAGATTTCTTTTGTTTTTATATCCGCGACCGCAAGGAAAAACTGTTTGACGAAGTGCTCGAACAGTCGTTACCGGAACTCTTTCCCTCGACAAATGTCAATTACGGCCGGTCTTTTATTTCGAACGACTTCGCTGCCCAGAATACGGAATTTTATCGAGGCCTAAACTCGTTGCTGCGATTTTTCGAATTGTGTTCTGGATTTAATTGATGGATGAATTTGAATGAATGAACGGCGAATGTATTTTTTAGCGTATATTTTGAGAGTAATGCTTTTTTATTAGATGTTCTTTCTTTCTTATAAGATTATTTCGATTATCATTTGTATTTTATTATTGTATCTAGTACTATAATAAATAAATTATCTACAATAATAAATATTAAGTAGGTACAAGTATACAAATTTTTTTCTAAATTGATAGTTTTACGACCCGTTCTCTCTCGTCTTTGTTCTTATAATTTTCTAATAATTAGACGAGCTTTGAAATATTAAAAATATATTTCACTCGTCAATGCCCCTTCTAAATTTAAAAAAAAATCTATTCGTCTTGAAACCGACATGCGAAAGTATGAATTTATTTAAATAAAAAAATTTTGTTAAAAAATTTGGACGATTAAACAATCAAACATGCACTGCTAATGTTTTATTAGTCTAAAACTTTAACTTTTCACTCATCTTACGAAGCCATTTCTAAGAATTGAACGGTCTGTTATAATTTACGCTTTAACGATCGTGACCCAGTAAAGCATTTATTGTAGAAAATGAAAGTCTGTAAATAAGCATCCGTCATTTGTAGAAGCTATTAGCTAATGATCTGTTTAAATAACGGCGTTGGAAAAATTTAGTCAGCCTATCAAACACCGTAATAAGTGCATAAAAATAACGTACGATCTGATTAATAATTCATGAATACGCAGCGAATTTGGTTTTAATAATAGTTAGGGTAGCTTTCCTTATGTATATAGATGACTGTCCTAAATATGTCTAGAAAAACAAGTAGTATTATATTTTTTATTTGGGTTCCAATTACTAACTAACTTCAAACACTTGTATATAAATCACTGTCTGTTGGCAGAATAGAAGACAAAAAGAGTAATATGTAACACAATGAAAATAAATTTTGATTTGTATATAGTTTGAAACAAGTTTGTAATAAAATGATAACAAACATTAAGAGATAAAGTTTTGCGGTGTGTCAGTCACCGCATACAGCTTTGATTCCATTTTCAAATCCGTTTTCCAATTCCATTTTTGAACTGAAAAATCATTAGTGCTGCCTTTATTTTGTTATCAAAAATAATCATTAAAGCTTATGCGAACACTGTTGCTTTTTTTATACAGTAAGTGTCCAAGTACTAAATTTAACCCAAACTTTTTATAGTCCACCGTCACGCGTCGAGTTTACATCAGCAACAAACTCCGAATAAAACGGATTTATTCAATTTCGCTCGAGAGCACAAACAATCCCAGTTTGTATCTCGCGACGATGTTGGCGCTAACGAGCTTATCGCGAAACTCGTCGCACGCAATCAACGCACCGGCCAACCCGGCTTTCTCAAAACCGTTACACCCTCATCCCGCGCCATAGCGAGGAGAGACTTGCACGCGACGGAATTACAACTAAACCCAATCGCCTTCCAAGCCATCTCAGCTTGAAGAAAGCCGCGAAGACATCGAGGATATAATAACGACGGTCGAGCCTCGTGCCATCGCCCCAAGCGGATGCAAATGCCTAACGGCGCACACAGCAATTTTCCGCGTCTCCGAGTCTGCGTAGGTGCGGAGAGAGAGAGAGAGAGACCTATCACGCTCCATGTAATCGCGCGCGGCGCGCCTTTTTGTAGGGCAGAGGTTTTTTGCCGGCGCGCGCTGCTAACGAGCTGTGGAAAATTGCATTTTTAAACAGCTCTTTCTGCGGGCGAGAGTAAGCGGCAGGGGGGAGGGGGGAAGGAAGGGGGGGAGGGAGGCAGAGGATGACGGCCGGGGTGGATTATTGATTTTCGCCGCGGCTAAATGACGGCGTGTTATCGACTTGCCGGGGGTATTTTGGTGCCCGCTCCAGCCTAGGCTCAGCAGCTTTAATGGTTTTTGCTGTACGTGACGCGCGAGCGTTTTCGAGGATTTGCGAAAGCCTCGCCTCGCTCTCTCTTTCGGCGAGCGAACTTTTGATTTGGCGGCGGAGTTGCCCCGGCTTCGATCTGTCGAGTGCCTCCTGAATTATTTATTTTGGCTCTTCTAATGTTGATGGATCTGAGCTTGATTAAAAGATTTACGAAAATAATTGCCATTAAGTATAGGAATTTAAGTTGCAAAGCAGAAAGTAGGTTGGATGATTGGTTTGAATTAATTGACCCTTCATTTAAATAACTAAATAGCAGAAGCAGAAATGATATGAATAAAAAATAATATTTTATATTGATATTACGAGTAATTTTTCTTAAAATCAGTCAGATACTTGTAAGGCTTTTGAATTATTATAAATATTGTTAATAATTATTCAAAAGAAACATCCTAATGTGAAAGTGGTAGTTCTGCAATGCGTAAGAAGAATTGCGCAAACTCAGTCGGAGCGAGCAAATAGTTTTGTACTACTTTGAAATACTACTTCAGCGTTAGACTTCTTTGTCACCCAACTATAGTAACCAATTATGAAGTAACAGGTTATATGTCTATTACATAATTTTCAGGGCTTCTTAATTTGATTGCAACTGTTGATTATTTCTTTAAACTTGAATAAAAGTTTTATGAATAAAGTCAAAGGCATCGTACAGCATAATAAGTTATGCAAGAAATTGCACAAACTACGCAATTAATTATCGTTTTCATTGTTCAACTTTTTTCTTGTGTTACTACAACTTTATTTGATTTCAATACTTTTAAAAATGTTATGAAATTTTTTTCAATGATGTCATTTGACTTTTTAAATACTAAGTAAAATTCTTAATAACATAAGGTTATTTTTTGTAAAATTAAATTTTCTTGATCAATTGATTTTGTTGTTAACTTAATAGTAGTGAATATTAAGTCAATATTAAAGGTACAACGCTTCCCGTAATAACTTTAAGTGGAGAGTACAATTTAAAAAAAAAAGATTTTTAAAAATTGATCCTTATAAATTTAAATAGATTAGATGAATTCAATTCTCAATACAATTAGATGGAAGCCTGTTAAATTTCATAGGGATAGAAGTATATTTAACAACACGGAGAAAAAAATTACTATACTTTTGAGGAATAGGGAAATAGACTTGCAGAATGCCAAAAATTACTATACCTGTATTGAAAGTATATTTGTAGCAAAAATTAATACGAAATTTTAGTATAAATATAGTAATTTTTTTAGTATAAACAAACTTTTATTTTTCTCTTATCTTCTTAATTATTATCTACACTTTGAAAAAAATTACTCTTATATTTAAAAATATTTTATTCAATTATTTCTCATTCAAAATTTTATGATTCGTAAAGCAGGTGATATTTTTAGCTTTTAATAACCAACACAATGTAGCATTTTGACCGACGAAATGAGTAATTATAATGTCTCGAATGTGATCTTTTAAATGAAAATTTCATTTGAATGTCAATACAGTGGAACGTTCATTTTATAATTAAAAAGCCGCTGAATTAAGTTTTTTTCATCAATGCAATACCGTTAATTAAACCGTTTATTTTTTCCCTTTTTTTATGTAAATTCATTGTGAATGAAGTTCTGTTACGTAAAGAATATTTTAAAATAATGAAACTTCAGAGATAACTAAAAGCTACGACTTGCATTTCGAAATTTCTAAATTAATTTCCTGAATTGCAAACTTTGATCCACATTGAGCCATAATTCGATTTACGTCACAGCATGACAAACATTTCGCTACAATTTTCAGAACAACATAATTCCCGCTTGTTTATAAATAAAAAATCGACCTCTGCCACAAAGCGACACGCAGACTCACCTGTATATCTATGTGCATGAAAATAGATTGCCAATAAAATCGGAAAGGATCGTGACACTGTAAAGTACTTTTAAAGCTTCTTAACGTTTCTGCCTCGGCGGCGAGTTAAAAAAATTGCTGATAAAACGACGCGTGGCGTCACCTCCGCCAATCAATATAAAAAATAAAAAGAGAATATCACCCATTAAATTATACTGCACTTACCGCGGCTCCAGCTGTTTTCCAGCAGTTTTATATTACCTCCGTGAAAAAAAAAGTGGATAAGCAAATATCCATTTTCGCGTCGTTTCGCGCACAAAATTGCCGTGTCCGGCAAAGTAACGCCGAACGTAAACGCGGCATTTGATATCGGATCAAAGGCTTCGATATAAAATAATAAAAGAGGCTTTTTATTTATGAGCGGCGAATGAAAATTCTTTTATCGAGGCGGTATTTAAATTCATATATAAGATATTAGTTTTGCTGCTAAGGCCGGAGAATGAATCATCAATAAATGATGAGGTCGCTGCTAAGAAAGAGGGCTAATACACACAGGCAGGGGCTGATTTATATCTCCCGATTACGCGGAAAAATACCCAAGTCGGAGCTTATCGATTCGTCCCACCGAGATGTGACGTTTCTTCTTTCTCCGTATCTCGCTCCTCCTCTATTTTTCATCCCGTGGTAGTCGGCAAATGAGATTTCGTATATATCTCTTTGTTATCCTCGGGCTCGAAATTCTGCGTCGACGTCCCTTTTTCATTATGCTCCAGGAAGAAGATCGACCTTCAAACTTTATTTGTCTTGCCAAGACAGCAACCCTCCGTATTGATGCGCGTAATTAAAATACGCAAAGTCGATGCTAACGTAATAGAGCTGCTTTGTTTTCGAGGGCTTCGAGTTCTAAAGTACGAATTTATTGTCTCAAAGTTTATGGTTATATTCAAATTGTTTAAAAGCACTAGGCTATTTGCGCGATTTGATCGCGATTTATCCGCTTTGCCTCTTAATCTATTATTTATTAACTATGAACCATCAAGGCAGGTAAAATATTTTAAGGGTCAAGTATAAGAACTAGGATTACAGTTCAGATTTAAGAAAAACTGATTAATTTAGTCATGTGGGCAATTGATGAACCTCAGTTTGAAGAAAAAAATAAAAAATTGTAAAAATGGTAGACATAAAACCAAAAATCTTCATTTGTTTCAAATTGACCTCTCTTTTTGCATTAAAAACTTGTTTATTTTTTAAATATTAATGTTGTTTGAGGTTCATTCAGGAGTCATTAGTATTATTAAAACGTGTGTTAAATTTGAAGCCAATCGGTTGAATACTTTTTGAGTAATCGTGTACACCAATTTTAAGCTTTGCGAAAAAGAAAGTTTCGAGAAAAACGCTTTTGAAGTTTTGCTATGTCCGTATAGTCGCGCGAAAGTGCATCTTGAATATAGGCTCTCATTAAAATAGTTTTGACTATTAGGCCAAACAGTAAAGTTTATTGTATTCTACAAATGTTAAAATAACTTTTAAGGCAATAAAAAAATGGGTTTTTTGAAGCTTCTACGTGGTATTCTCCCCCTTAAATGCAGGTACAATTATTTTTTAAATACTCGTTTTATTTTCTAATTTTTCTTCAAGTATAAACGAAACTTCAACAATATGATAAACGAGAGAAGTACAAAGAGATGCAATCTATGTATTTTCTTTCCAAAAGTCTAAATAAATGGAATATCCGTTGATATATCTTTCAAACAGTAGATTATTTTGATAGCAGGTTCCAATACAGGTTCAGTCTCAAGTGTTACGTAACGTGAGTTAGAGATCGTACAGGCATTTATTGACGAAGAAGCATAAAAATAAAACGTTTTATGATCTATAATGCTTTTTCATAAAGTTATAAAAGATAAATTAAAAATCGTTTTTTAAATTTAAAGTTAATTTTTATGTTATTTTAACTAGAGAACTTTAACGTATTAATAAAAAAAATACAATTATGTAAAAAATTTTTATACAAAAAATTGCAAAGTTTCTTGTAAAAACATTTTCAGGCCTGCTACTTTGAACGTTTTTTTTAGAAGAGAAGATAGTTTATTTTAAAATCAGTATTTTTACCATCATATTTTTATAATTCAAAATTTCAATTAATCATTTTAATGGTTCAGATAACGCCGCGAAAAAAGTAATGTGCCATAAATCTATCGGAAAGCAATTTATGTAAATTTGTGTTTTTATAAAGATCCGAAAGTGCCCTGGTAGCAAGTTTCCGATAAATTCTAGCCAGAATTCTAGATTCCAGATAGATCCGCTAGATAGAATCTATCT
>JAWWEO010018855.1:0-19944 GCA_035582975.1 Ormyrus labotus
TGAAGTTAGCGCCGAGACATCGATCGACTGAGCCTCAACACACTCGTAGGAAAGCTTTCTTGTGCACAATCAAATATCATTTGTGCACGCACTTTCCGCCTGATGTGTAAAAAAGTACTATACGCACCCCGGGAGTGCAGTGGGCAAGCACGGCCTGCGTGAATGCTCACTTTACTCCGTAGGTGCATAATGTACTATTTCAATAAATCAAACGAATACTATAAAAAATCGTTAGAAAATGGATATACACCTCCTGAAGCATTTATATATATGGACAAGAAAGGACTTACTCAAGACAGATTCAATATACCCATATTATATTACATGCAGCGAAAAAGGAATGACAAAACCATAAAATTTAAAATAAACAATGATATACCAAACGCAAAATCAGTATACTCCAGGATAATACCAGAAAAAGATTATAAAAATACAGAAAGGTTAAAAGAAAAAATGTGGTGGATCATTCAGGATGATCCACACATTAATGCATTATTTAATAGATTTTCAAAATTTAGAAGAAAAAAGAAGAAAAATATAATTCAACAGGACCAATCGAAATCCTTAGAGACAAGCAGTTTTTTATTAAAAATTCTTTTTTCTGCTTTTACAATTAAAATCTAAATGAATATAACACCTTTAGTTCAAAGTTTCTATGTTCATGATACGAAGTTACATTCGTTGAATGGTTACAAACAGCTGACATCAGTAAACGATCGTCAGGCAATCTAACGGCAGAAATAGTTGGGCCTGCCTTAAAAATTTCCAGGGCCTGGCGCGCCCCGCAAGTGCCGTACGTAGCGCGCCTGGCCCGGCCTTCATATAAGATCCGCCGCGCCTTATTTCATTTCTACTCGGGCAGTACTTGGATGGGTGACCACTTGAAAATCCAGCGTGCTGTTGGTGTTCTTTTTTGCATTTTCCTTCTATTACTTTCTCATAATGCTTGTCACAGTTTTGACTATAATTTTTTGAATATGTGATTTCCAAATAAGTCCTTGTTTTGCGGTTTTCCCTGATAATACATTCTTGTAAGAGATTAAGCTTATCCGGGAACTCAAAAACTTGAAATGCTTATCTACTGTACACTCACAGAAAACGCTTAATTTGAGGAACGATTTCATTTAGAATCCCTATATAACAAGCTCTATTATCACACAGGTTAAGTGATTCTTAATTTTACCAATGTTTGGTAAAAATCGTTGCCAACGGCCATACCACGCTGATCGTACTGGTTCTCGTACATTACATAATTTAAAAACTAACATTAACAAATAGCTAATCAACTGCAGAAAAGGTAAAAATCATTTTATATCTGTAATAGCTCAATTATAATTATTAAGAAAAGAAATCATAACAGAAATCAAAAAAGAATTTGCAATTTCATACAATCAATATTGGAAAAAGCAAATAAAAGCCATCGACTATAAAAAATCAGTTACTTTTTTTCCCGAGACTAACTCTATGCTAAGGAATAAAGAACTGTAACGCCAGCGCTTATCTTATTGTGAATTTAAATTGCGCGCCGCGTTACTGTAGCCCAACGAGCAGCCGCCAGGTGGCTACCCATTTCACCCGGAATCCGCTAGGTGGCCGCCCGCTCAATTTACCCACCTCGAGTTTAAACTAACTCCGGGTGGGCATATAAGCGATGACGCGACCGACACCAGTATGCTCCGGGTAAACCGGCTTTAGATAAGAAGCCAGGCTAGCACTTCCAGGTCCGGGTTTACCCAGGCACCATAGTGCGGCTGGCAGGGTTCGACCTCCAGCTTGCCACACACAAGTTGGAGGCTAACCCTCTCCACCTTTACACTAAAATGATTTAACCCACAAAGCGTTCGCGACTAACCACCACCCCTACCAGCACTACCCTGCCACGATACCGCGTGGAGGGTTACCGACTCCACCCTGCCACGATACCGCGTGGAGGGTTACCGGCATTACAGGATTCTGCCCTATCAACACTTCCGATAACGCATGGTGGTTATTACAGAACGAAGAACTTTATCTTCGACGCTTGGTCGCCGAATATAAACCTCCCCCTCTCACTTGTACATATAGATAGTTAATAAATAATTAAGCTCTTCGATGAACTCCAATAGATACATGTACCTATTGACACATTTGGGCTTTTTTTTTCTTATAAGATTTAATTTTGTATTATCTTTCATTAAACAGCTTCTCTTAGTTTAATATTTTTGTGACAGGAATTTAATTAAAATAATTGAATGATTTAATTTATTCATAATAAATATAAATTTTAATACTAATTATTATATCTTTTGTGAACATTATGAACCAACATTATGGTGTTCTGGATGTTTTAGCTCTCGAAAAGATTGGTTTGTCCTTCTTTCTGCTGCTATTACCGGATAGATAACACGATTTTTGTAATAGTTGCCTTTTACATTGCAGCGTTCACAGGCGTAATAAGCCGTGTGGCCTTTAATAGATTTTATAAAAGCCCTTGCTGGCCTATCGCATATGAAACCCATGACGATAACTTCAAAAGTTACATCATTTATTTGAATTTTATTTTTTATTAAATAATTAAGCTCTTCTATAAACTCCAATAGGTACCTATTGACACATTTGGGCTTGCCTTTTCCATAATAGATTGCTACAACGAACGGCTTGTACACATCATCCTCTGTATAAACTTTTCCTAAAATAGGCCAAAATTCGTAGGTACTTGACTGGAAAATCGTCGTACCTTCCACATTAAATTGCAATCGCAATTTTAAATCTGCATGCAATTCCACATTTAATATTCTTTGCAGATTTTCATACATACCCAAATATACAAATTGGGCAGTATCATTTTCATTTTCAATATCAAATTTGCTAATTTTTCGTTGTAAATTTAAATCTGTTTTCAACAAAGTTTTAGATGGCAATGGAAATGGAAGATCTTGATCGTACTTTTGTAAGAGTAATAATAATGCATCTAATTTAACCTGAATGGTATTATGTTCTATGGCCCACTTTTCGCAAATCTGTTCTTAATTTGGATGCATAGCTATCGTCGTTATTATTTTCTTCAGTATCACTTACTGCTCGATTATCTACATTAAAATTTCTTACTTCATTATCAATTTGTTCTGCAACAGTACTCTCTCTTTCTTCTAAACTATCTATTTCTGAATCCGAAGTTGATACTGCATCCGAATTTTGCTTCATATTTTTTTATACGTTCTGAATCTAATTTTATTTAACAAAAGGTTGTGTTTAATTTTTTCACTCATTTTTCCGAGAAATCCTAAAAAATTAGTAATAATAAAATTTAAGTTACTTACACATAAATAATTATTTTAATTGAATGTAAATAGTAAATTCAAATTTAAGAAAGCGTATACCTTACAAAATCAATAGGAAAACTTAAAATAAACACCGACTATACTATATTATTTTATAACTATATTTATACACTATATTATTATGTATTATACTAATACTATACTTCTAAAGAATCCTAAAAAATTAGTAATAATAAAATTATGTTAATTATACGTTAATTAATTATTTTAATTGGATGTAAATAGTAAATTCAAAGGCTATAGCCGAATAAGCATGTGAAATCTGCCTTTAGCGATTTCGAAAAATTGACTGGGTCAATCGAAAGTACATTAAAAAGAACCCCTCAGCCAAATTTTTAGACACTCATATGCCTCCTGTGATTCTATAACCTCAAAAACTTGATTTTTTTATTTTATTTTTTTTCAGGCGCAATTTGGCTTCTAAAAATCTGAAAAAATTCACAAAGGCGTATCTTTGGGGTGTAAATAAACCTGATTTTTTTCAGATTCTTCTCGCAAAAAATGTGTCCTAGAAAAATTTTTTAATTTTTTGATCGATTTTTAGGTTAGGTTACATATAAATTGCTAACTTTTAAATACGTATGCTTACGCTTGTGCTTACCCCGCCGTGTGCTTACCCTTTTTTAATTTGTGACCGAATTTTTTTAAATTAAATTAAATTTTCCGGATTACTTTCACCTTTTGGTTTTATCTTAATTATCCCCGACACGAGATTCTAATAATTCTAAAGGCGCGGGCGGCCACAAAGCACACTCTTCACTTAGCTGCAAAGTCACTGGGAAAACCGTTACAGACGAACGGAAGGAAACAAAATCGCGAACCGAACCGAAATTCGGAGAAATGAATATATGTATCCGGCTCCTGTAAAATAAAGTCTGGCTCCTGTAAAGAAGTCTGGCTCCTGAAAAGAAAGACTGGCTCCTGAAAAGGGGGAAAAAATCTGGCAAGGAAAGGGATAAAATCAAATCAGATAAATAAAAAAAATATAAATTAAATAAATGATTTTCCTCTCGGAAATTTATTATAAAAAAAAATTATACCGTTTCCACTCTGGTTACGCACAAGCAATACAAATGAAATTCGAAAATTCGAAGCCTCGACACTTTGCGCAAAAGTTAATTGCAAGCCAAAATGGCGTAATTGCTAGCAAGATTCAATACGTCTGTACTGAACTAGTGATTAGCAAGGAATGGCGATCCTTCCTCGTCGAAGGATCTCCTTCCCCGAAGTGTTCTAATTTTGCCGAATCATCCCGATTCTAATTCGCTGAAATTACTAGTTAATTTAACCAATTACCGCCCGGGCAGCGCCTTCAATAATCGGCGCGTAATTAAAATTTACTCTTTTCGATGACTGGCTAATTCCGGCTACAATTGATAACTATCGATATTCCCGATAGTGGAAAATTCGTAATCCGTTGTCTACCGGATCTATCGGTGTTCGCGCGCCTTTACACAATGCAGTTCGACCTGCATCGGCAGTCACGTTCACGGTGGACGCGCGATTGTAGACGCCGCATGCGCCATCAGTTGCGCCATGTGCTCCGCCCATGTGTTCGCCGCGCGCGCTCGCTGTCTTCTTCTATTGCCGTGGAGATGGTGTTGTTCAGCCCCCTGGTGTCTGCAGGGGCATTCGTCGACCACGCGGGTATTAGTGCGCGTGTGTGTGAAGTGGTACTGTCGGTCCGGGAGGGCCTTGACTTGCAACGGCGGCGCGAGGTAACTTAACCTCCTCCGCTCAGCTACCATAACAACAACAGCCACCACCAGGCAGTTCCTTGTTTGGCCTTTTTGTTTGGGGTCCGGATGCAACAGAAAGGTAACCTGGTAATTCCCAGGTAAGTATCAGTATCTTTTTTATTCATTTTTCTTTCCCAGGTAACCAGGCAAATCCAGCAGCGTACTCCCTTTCTTTTCCTGGCACTCCTGTCCCTTCCTCTACTTTCCTCTACCATGCCTACCATCCTTATTTTTTTCTTACCTACTTGAAGACCTTCACCACTGGGAAAATACAGGAAGTCGACCAACATACGCTGCTCCTGCAACACCTAAGTAGTCTTCATACACTCTAACAGAGTGGCGATGAACCTGCAACAAACGAAAATACACAATGAAATAAGCTACGCTTAGGATGAGAGATCAGAAGTCGAATTACGTGAAGTCTCGAAGATCCTCACCACTGAAGATAATTCAAAGGATGATGCTCAGCTGCTGACATAACCTCAGAAGCACTTGTCGCAACGGTCATAGAAACTGAGCGGAGGGAGCACAGACTGCGCATGTGCGCGACGGTCATGCGCGAGCTGAGGTGAGGCCCTCGCGAACTACGATCGAGGGAACGGTGTGCCGCCATCTTATCGATGGCGACACTCTGTTCCTGACCGTCGTAGTTAGAACACGCGTTCGTTAGAATTCGCACTTAGTGATTGTTTGAATAATAGATTATAGACTAATTATTGTATTCTATTAGATTCTTTTTTGGTGTACTCGTGTGAACCTCGAGAAGCTTCAAGAGTGGTAAATTGTTCGTTAGAGTAAGAAGAGTAAGTAGTTTTTAGAGTCAATCCGCGACTGAAAGAGCTCGTGATCTCGAAAATTGTTTCGTGCTGTTTAGAAAACAACTGGCGCACATAAAAATTAAGTTTATTTAATAAATGGTGTTAAAATTTAAAGAAATCGCGAATGTTTGTGTTTTATTTAACCACCCGGAATCCCCCCGTAACGCGGGTTATAATATCCGGTTACAAATGAAAATATTATAATGTTTTAAAAAATGCTGCATCATACCTTCTAAATCAGATTTTTTTATCATATCTTCTGTAATGTCAATTATAGCTAAAAAAAAGATAAATATTTATGAATATTAATAAAAATAGTTTGATAAAATGATAAATCAGTTTTTAGTTTTATGTAAGAAAAAAATTAATATACTACCAGACTTATCCACAGAATCTTCATGTTCATCGTTTGCGTTATCCAGCCTTAGTTTTTTCGCTTGATGTTGTTTTTCGATACCTCCCTCAAGTGCCTTAGATGAAACAAATACTTAAATAACAGAAGAAATACAGATTACATTCAATATAAAAAAAATGTGCCTATAATAAACATGTAATGAAAAATTTTTAAAATTGCTTACTTTCTGATTTATTTGTTTCATTTATTGGATTGGGAACATCAAAAAGCATTTTTATAGTTTCATCTTTGTCCAAGGTAAAGTATTTCTGGTTTTCTAAATCATCGTTTAAATTATTATTGCTTTTAAATTTGTTAGTTTTTTTAATAATTGGTCTAGCCACAAGATTAGGCGTTACTTTTTTTTTCAAAGCAGCAGTTTCAGTTGTAGATTTAGATTTTAATGGATCAACTTTATTTGCTAAAAATAAATAAACATTTTTCAATTATCATTTGTACAAAAATTAATTATTTACAACGAGGGTATATAGTATTTGGATCAAAGATTTGTCCCAAACTTTAGTACACATTTCCATTTAATACCTCGTCAATAACTTTTTTAGAGTTGTAAAGCATAACGTTGCCTCTAACTCCAAATATTAAAATTAATATTTTGCTGCATCTCACTGTCCCATGGACTGGACAATAATACCAAAATCTAAGTTGATTCCACCAAAATCGACTTTATCTGTCTTTATATATTACTGGGTACATTTAAGCCTAACAGGCTTGATTAAAGTACCCAGTGCATCAGAAATACGATAAAAAAGCAATTTTTAGCATTATTCTGCCTTAAAAAATAATTTTATTAAATAATTAAATAAATGCGATTACCTCTCTCTTTTGCTGCCTATTTACTGCTAAAAATTGTCCTGAAAAAAACAAAAACAACACAAAGTATCTATTCAAGATTTGAATAATATCCAATTTATTTTTAAATAATAAGTGTACTTATCTGACAGCTGGCTTTTTTTTAAGTTAAAGCTTCAAACAACTTTACATCCATTCCAAACAACAGCTCCTATTCATCATGTGCAAAATCTCATGAAATAAAATAATATTAGCCTTTAGAATAATTTGATTACAGTTATAAATATTTAATTTATACTGATATAAGCACTTGACACGTTTCACCTGTCACTCTAACTCCAATTTTATTATCAGCTGTTCTTGTTCTATATTTAAATGATGGCCAACTTTCAGGTGGATAAATTTTGTCTTTAACAAATCCGTCTTACATTTGCAGATCATCCTCAGTCAAAGAAGGTTCCAAGTACCGAACCAAAGTTTCATTTTCATTATTTTTGTAAACATAAATACTTGTTACTAAAATGTTTTTCTCTTTAAACAAACTACTATCTACAGTCATAACTTGAAAACAATTAAACATCTGAAATAATCCAGATAATTTTTAAACAAATCATAAACCTATAAATCTATATTTTATAAATTTTTAAAATGCAATACCGTAACAACTATTTTAGCACAGTCACTTCAATAAACACTTTAATATAATACTTTTATTGCACTTGCAAACTGCAAAAGAGGGTAGAACCAGCCCCGTTACAATATGTGTATAATACTTTTAATGTATATTTATATAAATATATAAATAAAATTAACTTTACTATAATTTTAACTTTAGTCTAGCTTTCATTATATATACTGTGTTGTACTGTGTTTAATAAGTAACTGAATCTAATATTATTGGCAACGTTTATGTAAACATTGTTATGAAAACATTCACATTAGAAATTTACTGAAGAAATAAAATTTGTAATAGAACTTTATAAAATTTAAATTTTGACTGTAACTTTACATATAGAAATGAAATTTTTTTGATTTAAATTTAAAAAAAAATTTTTTATGAATATTAAAATGATTATATTAAAAATCCATTTTTTGTTTAGATAATTAACTTTATTTTTTAGGCGAGAATTATTTATAAATATTTTAATGCAAATGTTTAAAAAAATAAAAAGTAACTATTTATTTACATCAATTATTTAGTGTAATAAAGGGATTATAAATATTTCTTTTTCATCGGTAGGTAATTCGAAAACTTTCAATAATAGAACTTTACAATCTACTTCTTTTAAATTGTATTGATTTTGTTTCTGATTATTTAGATCTTTCACTTTAAATGTCTATAACAACGATGAGTCCATTGGATATTTGAAAGATGGGCTAGCAATATCAATGGTTTTTCCAGCTAAAATAATACACTTTTCTTCTGGTTTCGAGAAAATTGAAAACATTTTTTCTATTTTTAATAGCGTCCCATTTTTTAATAATACATAATTATTAGGATTTCTAGTTGATAATTCACTTTCATTGATTAGCAACCTTGTAATAATGATACAATTTTCTTCTTTCTTACATTGTAAAATTTTAAAATTATCTTTTTTTAATATTTCTGGTTCATCAGTAATTAATAATTCTTCTTCCATTCTTTTACATATTTGTATCAACGGCTTATTTCCACTTCTTAAATCCTTTTTCATTTGTCCCAGGGCATTGTCAAATGGAAAGGTAGCAATCTCGCTTAATGGAACGTTCATATTTTTTACGTCATCAACAATATGTATCAAACTGTGCACATTTAAAACTTGTGACTCCAATCCATAAAGTTGTTGTGCCAGCAAAACAAATCTTTCCAGTTATTTTGTGGCATATTCTATATATTTAAATAGCTGTTAATTGGATAATATTCTAGAAACTGTATGAAGCAACAAAAAATGCTGATACATGTCTTCCGGCAAAATATTTTGTAAAACGAATGGCCCTGCGTACAATAAAAAAAAAACGAAATTCCGTAGCTTTCCACTTTTGGACTTCTCCCAGCGATCTGGTTGTCCTTTGAAATTCTGTTAGAATTTAGTCTGATAAATTCATTAACCGCTGAGATATTCTCAGAATATTTTCTCTGTTAAGAATTGATTTACTGATATCCAGCCAGTAATCAATTAACAATTTTTTTGTGACACCAAGACACCCTAGGTGTATAAAATCCAAGATAAAATGATTAATCATATCAATAGGAGGATCTATTGCAAGTAACGGAGAAATCTTCGTGTGATGTTCTGGATTTATCATATTTCTAAACGACTGATCTGTTCTTTTATCAGAGCAAACAGATGGATAAATAACTCTGTTTTTATAATAAGTTCCTTTTACAGTACGTTCACAAGCATAATAGCCTGTATGTCCTTTAATTGATTTTAAGAATCCTCTAGCAGGCCGATCACATACAAAACACATTATGTGAATCTTAAATTGTATATTTTTAATCACAATTCTATTTTTTAATAAACTATTTAATTCTTCGATGAAGTCTTTTAAATATTTCTTGGCACATTTGGGCTTGCCTTTGCCATAATAAATGGCAATCGTAAAAGGATTGTATAAACAATCAGAATTGTAGACTTTCCCTAAAATCGGCCAAAATTCATATAAGCTAGAAGAAAAAATTGATAATCCATCGACATTAAATTATATTTTGATAATAAAATCTTTATGATGATCAATATTAATCTTCCTTAGCAAATAAGGAGAAATTCCAAAATAAATAAACTGTGATGTTTCGTTTTCATGTTCTGGTAGAAATTTTGTTCTTTGCTTCTGCAATGCTAAATCCGTTTTTAGTAACGTTTTTGACGAAAGCGGAAGTTCAGGATGATGATGCTTTAGCAGAAGCAATAATGCATCCAATTTAACTTGTGGAATGTTAGATTTTATGGCTTATTGTTTCAAATCATCAGTTAATGACAAATCATTACTACCACATTCATTGTCTTTCTACAATTCATTATCACTATTATCGCTATCATTATAATCTTCAATTTCACTTAATTCTTTATCTGCAGCAGACAGAGAAAACGAAGCTTCATTTTCATAAATTTTTGAATCTTCTGTAGGAAAAAGGCACTGAATGTCTTCAGTTTACTTAGAATCAAAATTATAATTAATTTCTGAATCAGACTTGTTCATTCCTATATCTGTATCAGATTCCTTTGATAGTCTGCAATTCTTAGATCTAATTCTATTTAATAAAAATGAACGTTCAATTTTTTTACTCATGCTGAAAATAATTTAATAGTAAATATGTTAATTAAAATAAAAAAATTAAGTTCTAATTCAAATCATTATACACTTTTAGGCCATATTGCCAATGAAAATTTATATGCAATAAAATAGTTTAATAATACTGAAACTAATACATACCTTCAATTTTCAAACGACACTTTAATAAAATTATGAAATTATTTTTTAATCAAATTATCAGAAGTATAAAGTATTACACCGTTCTGTAATGAAATTATGAGAAATTAAATAAACTGGTCTCTATTTATAATCTTTGCCACGGGAGTTTAAATAGTCTTTATTGACATTAAGAATTTCAAAAGTATAAACCAACAAACCGAAATTCATAGTTAAATCTTAAGTAAACACTAAACAGTTAAATTTTTAAATTTAAAAAGAATTCATTTGAATAGTTTTGCTGTCTGGGGTCCTGAGAATCGCCTTATAACAGCCCTAATAGGGACCTTAGCAGGTAACCTTATAAGAGCCTAATGATCTAGTCAGGCTACTGGAAAAATTTTCTACTCGGGATATTTGCCAATGGCCATACCACGCTGATCGCCAGTTCGGCTCGAGCAGCTGCGTAGTGCACACGCCCCTCCGTGCGTCACAGAAATAATTGCTTTCTTGGACAACAAATATAGTGCATAATATCCAAGTAAATACCTGGTCATACCATGTAAGAAAATCCTCATCGAGGAATCTAAATAGTGTCCGTGGGATAGATAAATCTTGCATTCGCAAAATCGAAAATATGTGCACCCCAAAAGGGGGATCGACAAAAATGGACTCGCCCAGCGACAAACTGAAAACCGGCAATTTCAACCCGGAATTGATTAAGGCGTTTCAACGACAAGACAAAAGAAAATATATATCGCCTATATCTCCCAGTGAATTAAAAACTCCGAAATTATCCAGGAAAGACAGGAAATTCTACGATAATAAAACATTAAAAATCATCGAACAAATCGGTAAGAATTCTAATTCGGAAGAGAACAGTTCAACCGACAAAATTCAAAATACACTCATGGAAGGAGATCCAACGGTTTTTCCGGATTTTCCTGGCTCAAATGATATAAGTTTTGATAACAATAGTTACAAAAAGCTAAATTTAAACGAAAGTACAGAGAGTATTCAGTCAGTTGACACAGTAGTTACCAAAAACTCTAAAAATTGCAAAGAGGACGAAGAAATGTCACAAACTATAACAAACGACGAAGACACGCAAAGCATCACATCTACCCAATCGTCGGAATCTCGCAGAGGAAATAGACTACCGCCCATCACCGTGGACAATATTGCAGCTACAGACCTAATTAAAATCTTGAAAAATAAATGTATATATTTTAGAATTAAGAATAATTTTAAGCAACCGAGATGTAACATTTTTTCCAATAGCATGGATAATTTTAACCAGATCAAGGCGACCCTGAAGACCGCTAACATACCTTTTTTCACTTATACTCCCAAACCAAATAAAATCAAATCCCTAATTTTAAAGGACCTCAATAGTAATACAACTTTAGAAGAGGTGGCTGCTAGCCTCAATAATTTAAATCTAACTAACGTACACGTTACTAACATTAAAATCTTTAAAACTAAAGATCTGATGAAAATTAATCATCTAAATTATCAAGCGATTAAATGGGAACCTCTAAGGACCACAAGCTTCTCAATGCAAAAAATGTCAGAGGATGGACATGTAGCCTCGAATTGCAACATGCCCTACAGATGTGTGAAATGTAAATTTAATCACAACCCAGGTGAATGCAACCTAAAAAGTAATAACGACAAACAAGCACTTTTTTGCATTAATTTTAATGAACATGGACACCCCGCCTCTTACAGAGGCTGTGCAGCATTTAAAAACTACTTAGAAAATAAGAATAAATCTAAAAATCTTAATATAAGAAGAGTGAATGCACACACTAATCTAAGTTATGCAAATGTAGCCAGCAATAATATAAGCGACAGTGCCCCAATTGTCCAAAATGATCAAGTTAATAACAGTCCTAGTATCTCCACTATCTCCACAATAATAGAAAAAATTGATTCGTTGAAAGATGATTTAACCACTATATTTAACAAAAAAAAACAGATGAAATACAAAATATAGTAAATAGTAATACTGAAAAGATAGGATACATAGCAAGAAAACTAAAAATAAAATGGAACTAGAAAAAATTCTGAATTTAAAAAAAATAACAACCGTGTAGCCGCTTGTGACTCTCTGCAATAAAATATATCTTTTTTATTAATTTTGCTTGATCTACAGCCCGTTTATCGAGTGTAAGTGAAACTTTAGTTTTTTCCGAGGTGCTGCAGTAATGAAGCCTTAGCTTTTATTCTGCGCTTTCGAGAGTGCAACAGTTTCTTGTCTGCCACGTGTGAGCATAACCTCACATCTGAACCACACATCTGTAACCGCGGAGAGTAGGTATTGCAACCGAGCATGCCTGGTCAAAAATGTGTACTGTGTCCCGACAAAGGGGACATAAACATCGTGGAAGCTGCGAAATGCGTAGGCTGTGGCTCTTATTACCACAATTCTTATGCAGATCGTACAGGAAAGCTCACAAACGGTGCCTTCAAGAGATGCTGCAGACAAAGCAAAGACACCCTGGAACATCCCAAGAGCAGCAAATCTCGCTCGATTTCACCGCCTGTGAACTCAACCATGCTAGCAGAGTTTGCAAAGCCTTCGTGTACAGCTGGAAGATAACACCAAGACAATTCTCTGTAAGATTGACAGCTTAATGGCTAGAATTAGTGATAATGAAAAGGCTACCTCACAAGCACACACAAAAATTGATGCGTTGGCTGAGAAAGTGGAGGACCTTCAATCAACTGTCCTCTCCAATGATGTTGCTTCAGTTAATAACATTACTGCTTCGGTTTTACAGGAGATAGAAGATATTGAGTCTCGACGCCACAATATCATCCTGTTCGGCATTAGAGACAGGCCACTCGACAATGGATCAGCATCACAAGATGAATCTTTAAGGATTATGGATATTATAAACTCAGTTGCTGATGTAACCGTCACTGTAGTGTCTGCAAGGCGACTCGGCAAAAGGTCTACTTCACATGAAAGCAGACCTAGACCGCTATGCGCTAAGCTGGTCTCACATGAACAGGTGATAGGAGTGTTACGTGTGTCTAAAAACCTTCCACAGGGGATACGAGTCAGCACTGATAAAACCAAGAAGCAGCAAGAACACCTCAAATCTTTGGTTGCTATAGTGAAGAAACATAACTCATCTCATCAAGGGGACCCTCTACGAGTGAAGTATATTAAAAATCAGCCTTGTGTGGTAGATGGCAGAGGTAACGTAAGAGAATTAAAAAATTAAATTCTTCAGGATCGAGCAACATCATCTACTATCAGAATGTTAGAGGCCTTAGAACTAAATGGTATAAGTTTAAACAAAATCTATATGTGTCAACCAACTCCCCAGACATAATTGTATTGACTGAAACCTGGTGGCCCCAGGATTGTGATTCTGAACTAGTACTAGAAGGATACGACGTATACTGTGCTAATAGAGATCCTGTACAATCATCAAGGAATCGCGGTGGTGGAGTGATGATAGCAGTCCGTTCCAACCTCCGCAGCTACAGGATTTCAACTACACCCAATGGCATTGAACATCTATTCGTAAATGTTGGGATCAATAGATCATCGGTCATTGTTGGGTCTGTTTATATGCCCCAATTTATGAGCTGCGAAGACTACGTTGAGTACATTTCTACAATGGAAACTTTAACAGCACTCTAGCCCCAGGCCGAGATTGCTATCTTTGGTGACTACAATTTACCAGGAATTGAATGGACGTCATTCACACCACAGGCCATGGAGGCTGCATATGTCCCACCTCACATAGCAGAAAAAGCTCAAATACTTAGTGCCATGGCTATGCTGGGTCTTACACAGCAACACGCAGTGTTAGATGAGGATAAGGGGTATTCGCTGGATCTTCTATTCACTAACGTCCAGATCATGGAGGCGGTTCCACCTGTTGAAGTATTATCAACTGTCAACCTACATCATCCGCCTTGCATCTTCAACCTACGTTGCAGCATCTCATCTATGGCTCCATGACCAGTGACCTTCAGAGATTTTCGCCATGCGGACTATTCAGCGATTAACGATTATTTATTAACTGTCGATTGGAGTTGCCTAACAGAGCACGATAACGTAAACTCTATGGTCACTGATTTTTATGCTTTTATACAAGAAGTGAAGTGCCTGTGAAGAGGCGCCAATCGAGACTATATCCGTCCTGGTTTGATAAAGACTTATGTAACCTTGTTAAAGCTAAGAGACATGCGCATTGGGTGTTTAGATTGTCGCGCAAACCCACGGATTACATAGAATTTAAGCGCCTGCGCGCGGAATGTATTAGGGCTCGTAAAATATGCTATTCCAAGTTTATAAATTCAGTGGAAAGCGCGGTTAAACTCGATATTAAATCGTTCTGGAACTTTATAAATAGCACAAATTCAAACAATTCCATACCGCGCACGGGTTACTCGAATGATACCCGTGTAAATACCGGATTTATTTGCTACTCATTTTAGCTCTTTTTACTTATCGGCAGATGATGGGGGTAAACTAGTCTCGGGTGATACAGAGGTAGTATCGGCTTTTTCGGTATCTAGGGAGGAGTTGATATTAGCATTAAATAATTTGAAACTGTCGTATGGTTCGGGGCCAGATGGAATTCCGTCTGCTTTTATAAAAAACTGTTCTTATGCTCTTATCGAACCACTGCTGCTACTGTTCAATACCTCCCTAGCATCTGGTGTCTTTCCAAAGCATTGGAAAGAGTGTTTCGTCACCCCTATACTTCAAGGAGGGGACAATCAGAATGTCGTTAACTATCGCCCCATATCAATCCTCAATGCGCTGTCAAAACTATTAGATAGAATAATTTATTGTAAAATGTACGATAGCTTTGCGCCCCGGATTGTGCCTCAGCAACATGGTTTTGTCTCCGGTAGATCTACCACAACTAACCTTCTACTGTACTCGTCTTTCATTACAGATAACCTGCTGAGACATGATCAGGTAGACGCGATCTATTGCGATTTCTCGAAGGCATTTGATTATCTTAACCACTCCTTACTTATTGAGAAACTAGGCAATTTCGGTTGTCGAGATGCCTCCATCGCGTGGTTGAAATCTTATTTAATTGGTCGGACTCAACACGTGAGGATTGGTGATGCGGTATCTGCTAGTTATAGGGTCACCTCCGGGGTGGCTTAAGAGTCGCATCTAGGCACCTTGCTCTTTATTTTATTCATAAATGATGTTGTAGACTATATTTCCGGCTCTAACTCTTTAATCTATGTCGATTACATAAAACTATTTAGAACAATATCATCGCCTATGTATGCCAGTATTCTTCAAAGGGACCTAGATGCACTTAGGGAGTGGAGCTCTAAAAATGGACTTATGCTTAACTTTAAAAAATTAGCAATATAATATAAATTAGTAATATAATTAGCTTTTCGAGAAGTAGGTCAGATTTCGAGTACATGTACAAAATTAGTGATGAAGAGCTAAAACGCGTATCTCTAGTCAAGGACTTGGGAGTCCTCGTCGATAGTAGACTCACTTTCGGTCAGTATGGCATCTGTACAGGACTCTAGTCACTCCTATTTTAAGCTACGCGTCTCCCGTTTGGGTGTCATCTACACAGTCAGGACTGCAGTCTCTTAACTCAATTCAGCATAGGTTTATGAGGCACTTATCGTATAAATCAGGTCGTCCTATGCGTTTCGACGTCGATCATGATTACTCGCATATCTCTAGTTAGTTCAAGATTTTCACCTTAGAATCGTTATATACAGCCGCTGATGCCTTGTTGGTTTACGATATTATAAATCGCCTAGACAGCGCCTATTCAGAGTGCGTGATCTGCATTATCCGCATAGAAGACCGCGTATGTTTAACGAGCAGACGTGTAATTCCAATTTTGGCTATAACTCAGTAATACCTCGAATTACGCGCCGTTGGCATTCATTACCTGAGGGTATACGAAATAGTACCGACCCAACTGATGTTCGTGGCTTAATTAAAAAACATCTGTTAGTATTATATAGATAGTGTCACTCAGCAACACTCAGCGTTGCTCTCCCTTACGACTTAAGTTAATAATTATTATACAATATGTATTTTTTGTAAATTTGGCTTTATGCCCGTTTTTGGAAATAAAATAAAAATAAAATAAAATAAGCAATCTGCACATTGCAGAAATTAATGTTAACTCTATAGTGGAAAATAGTAGGAGATACGAGCTGTTATGTTTTATAAATATGCACAAACCAGATGTTTTGGCCTTGTGCGAAACCAAATTAAAAAAAAAGCACAGGCTTGCCTTTGAAAATTATCTTATAATAAGCGAGCCAAGGAATAGCTTTGGTGGGTACACAGCCCTTCTCATAAAAAAACAACTTAGACTATGAAAAAATAACTCTTGATGGTTTGGAATTTATGGAAACCTCAATCATAAAATTAAAAATGAAGAATCTAGAGAATCTCTTCATAATATGTGCATATGCACCAGACTCCAACAAAAATTTTAAGATTCAAAATGATATAAAAAAGATATTCACTAAGTTAAAACTTGATCATCTCAATAATTATTATGTTTTAATTGGTAATTTGAATGCTAAACATCACATCACAGGCAACAGTTCTTCAAATCAAATGGGAACACAACTGACTACCTGGATCACTGATAACGAGATGAAGTTTAAACTGAAAGTGATCATATCGGATAAACCCACCTATAAAAATCAATCACTGTTAGATATAGCATTATTAGACTGCAGATTAAACAACGTCAACAAAAAGTTATTAGTACAAGAATATGACAGTGACCACAATGCAACAAATCTATTTATTAAATTAAATAAGGAAATAGATACACTAGATAACTTGGAAGAAGAAAAAATCTTACTGCACAAAAAAACAAATTGGCCTAAATTTAAAAAACAATTTAGATAACTTTTACCAAGATGAAATATCAACAAATAGAAATCTTTCAACTAATGAAATAGACGATCACCTCCATAAAATAGAAATTGCTTTACTGGAAACTGTAGACAAGATAATACCATCGTTAAAACGCAAGAACAAACTAAAAGAAATAATTAATTACAAAATTATCAAACTACAAAATAGAAAACATAAAATACAAACAAGTATACACAGACTTATCGACAAAACTGACATACACATAGCATTACTGTAATAGCTACACTCAAAGCAGAAATGAAGTACATTAAAGAACAAATCCACGCTGAATTCACCAAAAATACAAAATCTAAATGGATCAAGGAAATTAAAAAAGTTAACTACAGAGAATCAGCAAAATTCTTTCCAAATTTAAATAAGCTATTTAGAAGCAGTAAAGCACAATATCTTGATAATTTAACTCTAGATAAAAACGCACACAAGGATATAATTAATAAATACAATTTAGATAAAACACCGGACAAGATAGTAATTAACGACAAAAATCTACTATCAAACGTAATCGGAGACTGTTTGGTTAAGATTAACACACTTCCTAACACCGAAAACAATAACCTGCATAATATTATAAATAGAGAGCTAACTCGATTCAAGAACAGTACGCTCGACAAGCAGCCGGTAACAAAGTTTTCTGATGATAACTCAGCAATAAATCCGACAGTCAAAAAAAATTCAGCCACCGAGTGCCTTACAAATTACAAGGAAGTCAACTTACTCTTAAAAAGACTGGCTAATAAAACGTCGTCCAGTCGTCGTCGACGGAATACCGAATATAGTACTGAAAAACTGTACAAAAAAAATAATTATAAATTATACAATTTTAGTCAATAATATGTTGAACCTTGGATACTTCCCCAACAAATGGAAAATAGCCAAGGTAATAACTATTATTAAAAAAAAAAGATAAAATATATGAGAGGCTAATAAACAGATCAATCACGAATATCATCTCAAAGAACAACATAATCCCCGAACACCAATTCGGCTTTAAGTCCAATCACTCCACGATCCACGCAATTAATAAGTTCGTATCGTATATTTCTTGGCATCATGGCAAAAAAGAGATGGTTGGAGCATGCCTTATCGACCTAAGAAAAGCCTCCGATTCAATTTGGATCGAACCGCTGACATACAAGCTATTGCAAAAAAATTCTCCATGGATATGGTGAAATTAATTCATAACATGATTACCGGAAGAAAATTCAAGGTTGCAATTGGAAAAAATATTTCTGAAAAACCATTTTCAATAACAAGAGGCCTTCAGAAGGCACAGTAAATTCACCGACCTTATTCAATCTGTTTAACTCAAATATATTAAACATGTTTGGATTGAATAATGACAATAACTTATATGCTTTGGCATTCGCTGATGACTTAACAATGTACTACGCAGATAAAAACCTAGTGAAAATTCAATGCAAATTACAAGAAACATATAATAAAGTTAAAAATTATTACAAAAACTGGCTCTTAGACATTAACGCTTCCAAGTGCGAAACCATATTGTTCATAAAGGATCTAAATAGTAAGTCTAAAATAACAAAAAAAAAAAAAAAAACTGGAAGAATTTCCAACTAAGTGATTCCGATGAACAACGAACAATAAATATCCCTCATAAACGTAAAGTCAAATATCTGGGTGTCACACTAGATGACAGATTAACTTTCATGAAACACGTAAAAACACAACTAGGAAAAGCATCGAATGTGTTTAAAGCACTACATAATCTATTTTATAACCCGCACCTGGAAAAAAGGGCAAAAATAATAGCATATTTGTGTCTAATTATACCGATCATAACGTACGCATGCCCAATATGGTTTAATGTCAGCGCACACCAAATGGAGACTGTAAGAATTTTCGAACAAAAATTACAATTACAGGGTTACAAATAATAAGATATATACATTAGATAAAACAATTAAAATTGACGTTTTTATAATAAAACTAATCAGAAACCACATCAAAAAATCTTTAAAAAATTGTTGTAACAATTTAATTTATGGGCCTTATTTCCCTAATGATTTAGACATTAAAAATTCATTATTATCAAGTTTAGTTGCCCCGGAGACATTTTTGTTTCTAGACATGAATGGTTACATAATAAATAATAGAAAGCAGCCAATTTTTTACCACATATCCAGGAACTACTTGGATGGGTGACGACTTGGGAATACCGCGTGCTGTTGGTGATCTTTCTATTACTTTTTCATAATGCTCGACAAAGTTTGGACTATACGTTTTTGAATATGTCATTTCCAAATAGGCCCTTCTTTTGGGTTTTCCCCGATGATGCATTCTTGTACGAGTTTTAGCTTATCAGGGAATTCAAGAACTTGCAATACTTATTTATTTCACACTCACAGAAAATACTTAACTTGAGAATGAATTTCATTTAGAATACCTATATAACAAGCTCTATTATCACACAGGTTAAGTGATCTTAATTTTACCAACATTTAGGTAAAAATCTTTGCCAACGGCCATACCACGCTGATCGCACTGGTTCTCGTCCGATCACCAAAGTTAAGCAGCGTTGGGCGCG